>JAIUZE010021636.1:0-42305 GCA_022085475.1 Heliosperma pusillum | reverse complement strand
GCTTTGTTAAGCCGTTTTATGAGCTAATATCGTCTTCTAGGCGAATTCCTATGTTCTAACCTGTTTTGTAGGGAAAGTGACGTTTCTACGCCCTTTTTCTATATTTCCGACCATTTGCCTAGAACACCACGATTTGAAGAAGCAAGCTTGACCGTGTCAAAGGCATTTCAAGAAGGTTCACTAACTCAAAAGAGAGAAGAAGTAAAAGACGATGTCGCAGTTGTCGGAAGATCAATCAATTAGGCGGAAGAATTCATCGCTTTACATCAAACCCTATCAACAAACCCGATTGAAGAGGTCAAGGGGGATGATGGAAGTCAAGTCAAAGCAAAGGGAGATGAAACGTTAGTCAAAAGCTTCAAGATGACAACTTACCAGATCGGGTAAGTGTGTACCCGATCGGGTATCCCTGCTGATCCGCACAAATTGCTTCAACTTCCTTCTTTTGTCCTATATGTTCAATGCTCGACCCCTTCCCCACGAAACCCTAATGCTATATAAAGGATGCTCCAGCCCCTCTTCTCAACATCTCACATCTTACATCCTCTTCTCATCCTTTCTTCTCTTCTTACATTTTCTCTTTAGGTTAGGAGGAAGGGAGAACTAGTCTCTCTTCTCTCATTTTCTTCTTCTTTAGTCTTTAGTTCTTAGTTTATTTCTGTCCATTTCACATCAAAATCTTAGCTTAGATTAATAAGAATTTCAATCTTTGTAATCTACTTTGTTGGGTACAAGTGTTGTAATTCAAGGAACGATTATTCTATGCAAGGGATTTCTATTATTGTTATCGCTTTCATTCGTTGTTGATCGTCACCTAGGTATTTCTATTTTATCCTTTGTTTATGTCCTTATTGTTTTCTATTTGATTATTATTTTCTATCCATGTTATCTTAGATTCATTTAGTATCGTTATAATCGTCATTTCATTTCCTAGATTGTCAATTTAGTCTAGTCGTTATTATCACCACATAGAGAGTCTTATAATATTGTCAAAACCAACTATACATGTCTATCCTAGTTCTTGTTAATATCATCTTAGATTTAAACATTATCATGAGTAAGTAGTCACCTTTCTAGGGTGTAGGGTAGCCATGTTAGATTGATTAAAAGATGATAATTGGATAAAAGAAATTGTGCCTTTAAACCGTTGTGTCTATGCATGTTTGGATTGTAACGATGGTTAACGATTTCTGGCCAAAATCATTGACTAAAATGGAATTCTTTTCCAAGGTAGAAATACGTGAATTGAATAGACAAAGCATGACATGGTAGATTAAGACCTAGTAAATTGCCTAAAAGCCTGCTAGACCATATGATCTATGATTGTAATGAACACATCATTCTTACGAACTCACAATGAATTATTTGCATGTTCTAAATCCAATTTCATCAATATGTTAATCTACATGTGTGAACCTACTTCCCTAGATCCTTTTCTTTATTGTATTGTTATCATTTTTATTATAGCATTTAGTAATTAGTGACAAACATTTGCCAATCGTACAAGATAGAACTCTAACCATAACTATTCACAAGTATCTCCCGTCTCCCCGAGATCGACCCCTTACTTCTCTAATTACATTAATTTGTTGTTAGCCTATTCTGGCTTATTTATCTTTGATTAGGGTACGCGACAACCCCGATCAGTGGGTCTCACCTTTGTAATCATTTACAGGGGCTGAAAGACGTGCGAGCACTAGCCAATGGTGATGTAGACCTACTCATGGGGAATGGAGCAAGAGTAGCCGCCGTTTCCGTAGGAACTTATGTACTCACCTTAGCTAGTGGTCTTGAATTGTATCTAAATAATAGTTATTCTATACCCTCTTTGACCAAGAACATTATAACCATATCCGTGCTTGACGCGGAGGGTTTTTTCTTTTGTAATCAAGAAAAATAGTTGTTCGTTTTCTTTTAATAATGTGTTTTATGGTAAAGCCGCCTCAATTGGAGGTATTTATGTTCTAGATAATGTTAATGAAGTTTATCATGTAGAGAGTAAGAAGATCAAATTAGGTGAACCTAATCAATCATACCTTTGGCATTGTCGTTTAGGTCATATAAATGAACGACGCATAAATCGACTTGTTTCAAAGAAAATTCTCAAACCATTTGATTACGAATCTTATGGTGTATGCGAATCTTGCCTTCGTGCTCCTTTTACGGTAAAAGGGACACGAGCCAGTGAGGTATTAGGCCTTGTACATACGGATGTGTGTGGCCTAATGACTCTTCAAGGTAGAAGTGGTTATAACTACTTCATTACCTTTACCGACGATTTGAGTAGATATGGATATGTCTACATAATGAGGCATAAGAGTGAAGCTTTTCAAAAGTTTAAAGAGTTTCAACATGAAGAAGAAAACCAATTGAATAAAAAGATTAAAATCCTACGATCCGGTCGTGGTGGTGAATATCTAAATAATGAATTGGATTCACACCTAAAAGATTGTGGTATAGTATCACAATGGGCTCCTCCTGGCACACCTCAACTAAATGGTGTGTCCGAAAGGAGAAACCGAACTTTATTAGATATGGTTCGGTCAATGATGAGTCTCACAGAGCTTTCTTATTCATTTTGGGGATTTTCTATCTTAACCGCAATATTTTAACTAAATCGTAGCCCGTCTAAAGCGGCAGACAAGACTACATATGAGATATGGAAAGGAAAGGCTCCTTATTTGTCATTTATAAGAATTTGGGGTTGCGAGACATATATTCATGACAAGTCTAACGACAAACTCGCACCCAGATCCAACAAATGTCTTTTTGTAGGGTATCCTACGGAAACACGTGGTTATTACTTTTACAACCGTCACGAGGACAAAGTGTTTTTGTTTCGTGATGTTGTCTTTCTAGAAAACGATAGCGTTTCTAATAGACAGAGTGGGAGAAAGTTTGAACTTGATGAAGTTCAAAAGCCACAAACCGAGAATTAAGTAGAGGAAAACATTCCCTCCTCGTCTGAAACAGTTGTTGTCCCAAGAAGTACCAGTCGAATTATTCATCAACCAGACCGTTACCTCGGATGCTTTGAGGAAATGGAGATTTATTACTTTTTGAAAGTGATGAACCCACCACCTACAAGTCGGCCGTTTCTAGTCCCGACTCCACGCATTGGCTCGAGGGCATGTGATCCGAAATGAATTCTATGTGCGAAAATCAAGTATGGGACTTGGTAGACCTCTTCAGTGCAAGTGGATCTACAAGATCAAAATCGGCAAAGATGGACATTATAATGTCTACAAAGCTAGATTGGTGGCGAAAGGCTTCACTCAAGTTCATAGTTCAAACTATAATGAAACCTTTGCCCCAATCGCTATGCTTCGATCCATTAGGATTCTCTTAGCGGTTGCCGCATTTCATAACTATGAAATTTGGCAAATGGATGTCAAAACCGCCTTCTTGAATGGGATTCTAGAAGAGGAAGTGTAATAGACACAACCTGAAGGTTTTGTGGATAAATCCAACCCTAAGAAGGTGTCGAAACTTAAGAGATCCATTTATAGTCTTAAGCAAGCATCCAGGAGTTGGAATCATCGCTTCGATCATGTTATTAAACAAAATGGTTTCATAACTTTGCTTATTTTGTATGTGGATGACATACTTCTCATTGGGAATGATATACCAATGCTTACTTCTACAAAGGAGTGGCTAGGGAAACATTTCCAGAAGAAGGATTTAGGAAAGGCACAACGCATTTTGGGTATCCGGATCTATAGAGATAGATCCATGAGGATACTAGCATTAAGTCAAGAAGCTTATATAGATAAGATTCTTGATCGATTCAAAATGAAAGAATCTAAGAGAGGCTTTCTTCCCATAGGCCATGGTATCACACTGAGCAAATCACAGAGTCCTACCTTTACCGAAGAGATTGAACGGATGAAGTTGATCCCTTATGCTTCCGCAGTTGGATCAATCATGTATTCTATGATGTGTACTCGCTCCGACGTCGCATATGTTTTGAGCATGACAAGTCGTTATCAAGCCAATACAGGTGAGAGTCACTGGATAGTCGTCAAGAACGTCCTTAAGTACTTAAGAAGGAATAAAGATTCGTTCTTGGTGTTTCGATGAGAAACTAAGTTGCGTGTAAAGGGTTACACAGACGCTAGTTTCTAAACTGATAGGGATGATTTAAAATCTCAATCCGGCTATGTCTTTATGTTGAATGGAGGAGAAGTTTGCTGGAAGAGCTTCAAGCAAAGTGTTACTGCGGATTCTACAACAGAAGCTGAGTACCTTGCAGCATCAGAGGCTGCAAAGGAAGCTGTGTGAAATCGACAATTCATGGAAGGTTTAGGAGTAGTCCTCACCGCCGCAGATCCAATCACGATGTATTGTGATAACAGTAGGGGTATCTTTCAAGCAAAGGAACCCAAGTCTAGTAACAAGTCTAGACATGTACTTAGAAAATAACATGTAATTAGAGATTACGTGGAGAGGAAGGAAATTGATGTATGTAAGGTTGGGACCGACGATAACGTCGCTGATCCTCTAGCGACACCTCTTTCAAAGGCTAAGCATGATGGTCATGTCGTCGCAATGGGATTAAGGTGAGTACCTGAATTCCTCTAGATTATAAGATATGTAATAGTTCAATATTGTATCAATGTTTACATATATGATAATTGCATTCATTGTTCGAGTTTTATATGAGCTCTTTATTTTAGTTTGACTAAATATCAATACTTTGTTTTACCTGAATTGGTATTATGAAAATTTGAACACAATTCAACTGAACAAGATAAACTTAGTACTATTGCCCCTAGTCACTCATATGAGGTGACGTCTCGTAGCGACTAGATTGTAAGTCGATCGATCGCTAGTTCAGCGCCATAGGGTCATGGAGATGACTGGTCGTTTACATAAGCATACTGTTTGACACTCTGTCGGGTAGTGACCTTTATAGGATCCCTTATCAAAAATTGTTGAAGCTTGGTCGTGGCAGGGATTTCTATATTATTTCTATGAGTCGATTCTTTAGACTGGCGACCATTTACCTAAGTTGGTGTAGTTTCCGATTGACCTTGGTTTTTGTCCTAGGTCGTGCCGTGATAGGAGGCCGATGGGCATCTTCTGGGTCATGGTGTTCTTCATTATATAGTGTAAGTTGGGTCAACATGAATTGTCCACTAACGTTGGGTATTAATATATTCGGGCCACTCGAGGAGTAGTGACTGGAAATGCGTGGCCACGCTCGAAAGAGATCTCTGATATATTTTCCGGTCAGACAGTTACTCTCCCAGATCAAGAAACCAATATATTTATATTTTTCAATCGCAAGTGCGACCTAAAAGACACCTTGCAATGAGTGGGAGGATGTGACACGAAGAGACAAGAGAATCGGTAGCACACAACTTGTCGAGACAAGTGGGAGATATTGTTGGAGAAAGAGTTCTCCGCAACAGTGTGGCTACATGCATAACTTGTATCGTACAAGTGGGAGAGTGTTGAAGTAAGTGTCCTCCACAATAGTACATTTGTATAATAAATCTCATTTTGGAATATTCGTGGGATGACTAGTATATTGATACTCCACGTCAGTTGATTAACGTAAATCAATACCGATCAGTTGACTAGAGTTAGACGTTATTGTCGTATTACGGTGGTGATCAACTAACCCCTTTCGGTCACACCTAAAGGATGAGACCCAAACAGTAAACTAATTATTTGTATACGATACAGTTTAATTAGTCCTTTACATATAAATTTAATATATGTTTGGTTACGAGAGTTATTTATTGGAAATTGAGTTAGGAACTCAGTCAGGTTAAGTTTATTAGTCAATTATACGATAACTGACTGAATAAATTTTACGTCTTGTTTTAATACGATTAAATAAGATTTAATTTAGTAATTAATCGTTAATTCACTAAATTAGTTGAGGTTGTGCATATATTTTGAGGTAGAGGCAATTAGTTAATTATATTTACAAGGAGTTGTACAATAATAACTAGAATTAAAATGGACCACATTACCTATGTGGAGGCCGGATTCTAGTAGTGTAAGCAATGATAATTTTTATTTTTTTTATTTACACTACAACATGTGATTATGACATGTATGACACATGAATATGATCATATACTATCCTACAATCTACCACTTTGCATGGGATTAAAAATAAGAAAAATATTGGCTAATTTGTTTTTGCTATTTTCTCCAACTTATCTCTAAAACTCTCAAATAAACTAATATTCTTCTATTACTAGAGTAGTAATAAATCTAATATTAGTTACTACTTGTCACTATAAATTATAGTCTAAATTTATAGTGATAGTTTGGGTTATATCTTGGGTGCATGTTGGAAGGAGACTTTCTATATTGAAAGTTCTTACAAGGAGGTTCATCCTATTCTTTTTAGCTCAAGAACAATAAGAAAATGAGTTTCTTATTGTGCCCATTTAAACCAAAATTTATCAATGTAAGAAAATTTCATCTTTTGTTTATTTATGCCTTTATATTTGCATGCATGTTACATAGATCATTAAATACGAAATTAACAAGTTAATTAGTAACCAATTAGAGGAGTGTAATTAGGGTCTATGGAGTTTCACTTTTATGGTCTTGAAATTTTTTCGTACATTTTATAATCTGATTTATATCATCTTGGTGATATTTGGTGATTTGTTTCACTATTTTACTATATTTATTGGTTTTTATTTGATAAAACCGATAAATTCACAGCTAATTGTTCATAAAATTAATTCAAAATTTTTGGACAAATATTATTTATTTTTGGAGTTCCTGGAAATGTTCCAGAATGTATAAATTTTTTGGTTTCAAATTTTTATGATGTTTTATTTTATTTTGGGTTTATTTCATAAATGTTGTGATTAAACCTCTATATTTAGCAAATACGATCAATTCAAACTATTTAAATACAAACAAAATTAGTGGGGACTGTTTTGAGTTCTAAATAAGTTTATATAATTATTTTGAGCTTAAATATGATTTAAGTGTTGATTATTGATTTTTAATGGTTAAAAATCGATAAAATCCATAAAATCGAGCTAGAATGAGCATGATAAGTGTTAAGGGCGATTTTGGCATGATTTTTACAGCATTGTATTTATGTTGTTTATGTTGAATGAATGAATGTCATTTATTTAATTTTTAATGCAAGTTATACCTAGTATGACCTAGATTATTTTAATCGGTATTACCCGTAATGTAAGGGAGTACCGATTCGGTTGTAATTAATTGCGTTCTCGTATCGCCCATTTATAATAATTAATAGATTTATTTTTAGATCAAATGTATAATAGGAATTGCTATGTATTCATTTGTATCTTTTTTGTAATTAATAATTATGAAGACGGAGATTCCCGAAGTCGGTGCCTTTTTGGAACGTGTTCCATAAAGAGGTAAGGGACCAAGGAGATGGTTTCCGATTTTTTAATCATCTAGTGAGTTAGATTAGCTAGGTGGAAATACTGGTATTTATTATTTGTTAATTGCTCATGCCAAAATCGCCAACATGCAATTTATTATTTCTCGATTGTCAATTCAACGTTATTCAAAATTTACCGACTTAGTTCACTTATAGGGAATTAAAAACTAAATTGACAAGACCTCTCACATAACTTAAAAGAAATTGAGATTTAGCCTTACCAATTGAAGCACCTATGAACCCCGTGTTCATTAGGGCAACCACAACGTGGACCCTTTTTACCTCGGGTAAGTAGGGTGATGCGATCACACGCTGAAATTGGGTTGGACTCAACGGCATAAGCATTATCCCGGGACTAGGAGATGAATTTGGTAGAAATCCGTCGACCGAGAGTTCTAGGGGTAGAATTACTCAAAATGTTGACTTACCATTTATTACATAAAAGTGGCATAACATGTTCATTTTTACCTAAAATGCGGATCTCGAAATCACTTATATAATTTCTTGAGGGGTCATTATATGAGTGACTTGTTAAAATTGTTTTACATGTGAATTATATATAAGCAATGAATGCTAATTTTCCGTTGATATTTATATTATTCGCGCAATGACAAATATTTCTTCCTTCTACAAACTTGTAAATCCATTCAATCGTGGAAAGGAGTTTTCATAACTTTATACGGTAGCATTTTTTATTGCGATTTATATCTCCTTTTAAACCACCATAGCTAAAGACAAAAATTAAATTTTTCTTTTGATCCTCATATTCAGCATTGCAAATGTCTCTTATGAAGAATATACGAATAGGTCACACTTAGTCAAAAACGTTTTGAATTTTTAACTGACGACTTCTTATAACAATGATGCATCAATCTTTTTGCTCCAAGGAAAATGTATTTTTGGTATGTCGTCATAATGCTCCTTATCGAGGCTTACCTAAAAAAGGAGGCCAAATCAGTTGGGACGACTAGGTTACTCGATTTATTTGAAATTGTGATTAACCAAATACCGTAGTCACTTCATGAAAGGTTTATCCTTTTTGAAGGTAAAACCATGAATGAAATGAAGAATAGTCTTCTTAATAATTCTAATCTACTTGTCTAAATAGAGATTCATGAAAGTGATTGGGAGCTCTAAGAGGGATGTTTTATTCATAATTTTTAAGAATAGGACGAGGTTCAAGAGTAGGTTGGCACGATGTTGGCGCAAGGCGAGGAGAAAAGGCAAAGCTATATTGAATAAGCAAAGTCAAACCCAAGCAAGGTGTCGAACCCAACTTTTGATGATTCTATTATTACAGTTAGGACACTAGAAAAGAATCTGCCCCAAGTTTTCTGGAGAACTAGAAATTGGGTGTACTACACCTAAAAGTACTTTTACCCATAATATCTATATGATCGACATTTATTTTGCTAAATGCAATTTTTGGGTATTAGATACCTATTATGGTTCTTATCAATGTATTCGATACATATAATAATGATCCCTGCGACAAACTAGCCAAGATTAAATGTCGACTTACAAGGGAAATAGAACTATTGTAGTTAGTTTTTATTTCTATAGAGACATATAAAAGTTATAATGTGATCAATCTAGTTTTGGATTTAGAGATATACTTTAATAAAAGTTATTATGTACAACCTCTAAATAAGAATATCAACTTTTGTGTAAGACACAGAGTGTTTCACTTTTGTGATTGGAACAACCGTTGTCTCCTTTTTATGGCTATACTTTGTCAATGGTTATGTCATACCAATCAAAGATAACTATATTCTTGACCTAAACTAGAAATTACCTGTCATATAGATTGTAAAAGGCTCAAAATTGGTGACCCAAATCTAATCTTAATTCTAGATTGTATAGCACATAAGAGGCTAGTATCTACTAGTATCCGTAAACCATTTGATTTTGAGTATTATGGTGTGTGCGAATCTTGTATTCAAGGCAAGATGTTTCGTGCCCCTTTTTATTGAAAAGGAATTCGAACTAGTGAGTTATTGGCCCTATTACATAAGGATATGTGTGGTCCAATACCAATGACAACCAGAGATGGTTATGAATACTTCACTTTATTTACCGACGATTTAAATAGATATTGTATTTGATTATACTTAATGAGGTGCTAAGTGATAGGTTCATATACCTACTCATAAGACACTTCTCATGATTAACTAATTAACTCTTTAATTAGTTTCCAAGATTTAGTGCATACAAACTATATAAAACAAAGATACGGAGAAAACATGTTTCCTCACATTGGTTTTGGACTAAATGGGCACAAGAGTAAGACTCCTTCTTACTCTTGTTCTTGAGCTTAAATGATTATGGAATGATTTTCCTCATGTGACACCCTCGAATTTGCGGAAAGATAAACAAGTAATTTAAATAAATAAAAGATGAGAATACGTTTTTAAAAGGTTCACTTTAGTGAAAATCAATAAATTTTAAAACCGGAACCTACCATTAAATATATTCATCATAACAAAGGTGTCTTAAAGAAAAAGGTTCATAACAAAAAGGAAATAATATTATACATAAGAAGTATCTAAAACGGGAGACATATCTCCCTAATAAATACGGAAATAAAAGAGTGTATTAAATAATACAATCCTAAGAACCGAATATAGGTCCAAGGTAATTCTTCACTCGCTAGCTCGTCAATGTACCCAAGTATGCATCACAAACCTGCCAACCGCATTAAATATAAACACGGAAGCCACAGTCAGTGGGGAGTAACTCCGAGTTCTCCCAGCCACGAAATGTCGAGTTTAATAAAACATGAATAACATAAAAGAGATGTATATGGAAAATACAAAGCCTTAACATATACGATATGCTTTTCATGTTATGAAACAAATAACTAACATATAACCTAGCATATGAAGGCTAAGCTACTCATGCAAGCTATCATGTGAATCAGTTAACAACCGGTAATCCAAACTCTATCAACCGTAGCCGGCTTGCATCTCACCTTCTAGATTCATAGAATCATCAAACATGAAAGACCAATACGTCTAGAAACAGGCATAAGTTCTTAGTCCAGTCAATAGTCGACTTCTGTAACTCGAGGCTATACCACAAGGTAGGATAAACATCCTAGTCCTAGACTGATCAGACCTAGCGACAACAGCTAACCCATTCCCTGTCTCATGACCAAAAGTACATGAGAATCTCTACTAGGAGACCCCCTAAGCAGAGTTGGCTAGTACTTAAGCTGGCTCCATTCCCAAAGTGGAAGCAATTAGGCAGCCATGCCCCGGCTTGGTATCAAAATCCCAGGCCAGTGACACAAAAGCTATCAAGCTGTGAACATATACTCGTTAAAGATAGTAAGGCCTATCAATGTCATGGTCCAAGGTACTCATTTAGAATTAGAATGGTCAACACGCCATAAATCATAATTCTCTATGGGTACTAGTCAACACGACATATATCATTACAATTAAACAGTCACGGGAAAAACTTCCTATCATGTGACTAATTGCATATAAATCACATTCAAATATCATATCGCCTCATATCTACTAAGGCTCATTCATTCATTCATTAAATAAAACCTTACCTGAAGACAAATCCCCGACCCGAGTCCCGCGACGGGTCATCAGTCAAAACGGGGCTGACTAGATCTTAGTTTGACCAAACCCTTTTGGTCAAACCGGCTAGAAACAGAGTCTTTACCACATAGACTTGACATAAAAATCATCATATTCATTACATGTTATTTTATTAAAACTTTCTAACATGTGAATTATTAATTCCTTACGAAACCCGCTTGACTTAAAGGATATCAAATTAAACTACAATCTCATGCTATAAATTCTAACATGTGAGAAATAATAATATTATGAAAACCGTTTAATTAAATAATTTACTTATTAAAATTTCCCACTTGCTAAATATTACAAAACATGATATAATAATAACAATAAACTCAAAAACCGTCACAAGCCCATAGGAGGGCTCACGGGTCATGGGCTGGACCGGGCCTGGACTGGGCCCACGGGCTGGTTTGGGCCTGTTTTGGTCCACCATTTCTAAAATCGTTTCTTAAGATTTCCCGCATGCTTAACATATTTAAAACCCGTCAAAACAACAACAAAACAATCAAGTATCGACACAAGCCCAACGGCCAATTAATGGGCCAACCCAGACCGGCCTGGACCGGGCCTGAACCGGGCTGAACCGGGCCTGTTTTTCGGCCACCCTTCACGGCCACCACCAACAACAACCCCAAATTTATTCCTAACATGTTTTAATTAACAACCATCCATTTTAACAACCAATTCAACCATCATTCATACTAAAATTATGATTTTGAACAAATCATCCAACATGTCAAAAACACTAAATATGTTAAAAACTCATAAAACTTAATAATAACAACAACCTAGCATGTTACTACTTAAAACCGTAAATAACAAAAAGATATGTGACATTAATTCGTCGAGTAACTCGGTAATCGTTACCTTAGCTAGCACAAAACCAAAGAGCACCAAAATAAGACCTAAAAACCCGTCTACTAATCTTCTTCTAAAATATACGAGTCACCAAACTCGTCTTCATAATCTTCTCCTATAAGAAATGACAAAAATAACATTATTAGTATTAAAACTTGATTTCAACAATTAAAGTGTTGAAAACGATTTTGTCGGAATTGAAAATGAAACTTACACGGAGATGAAGAGCGGAGAGGAGACTCTAGAAATATAATTTAGAACGGATTTGGCTAAGTAACGAAGGTTTTGTGACGATTTTGCTCAAGAACGATCAAGAACACCAAGAACAATTGTGATTATATTAAAGAAGGTATTAAGTAGATATTAAGTTGATTTAATGTAAAATGAAAAGATAATTAGTGAGTAAGAGGGGAGGGTTGGGCCGTGTAATATAGGGGATTAACGGGAGTCGGGTTTTGAACTTGTTGTTACGGGATTGACTCGGGTTTTATAAATATATTATGGTAAATATCTAGATATTATTAGATATTATGTTTGTTTAATCAAATATCTAGATATTATTAGATATTGTGTTAGTTTAATCAAAATATCTAATCCTAAGGGATAAGAGGAAAGAGGCGTGTGGAGGTGGAAGAAATCGGGTCTGTTTTTAAGCGATTTGTTGCGGAATTTAAGTTGACAGATCGATAAAGTTACAAATATCTTAGATATTTGTATTAGTTTAATAATAAGTAATCAAAAGATCTAAAGTGAGGGAAAAAGGTGATTTGGGCGTGTGGCACATGTAGGAGTCGGGTTTTGGGTTTGTTTCGGGACTTAAGTTGACCCGGGAATAGTTAAATGAAGTTCGGGTTTAAACCGTATAACCTACTCTTTAATTCCTAATAAATTCAAAATAATTATATTAAATTATCATAAATTCAAATAAATCGTAATAAATTAAAATAAATTAAATTTATTATTTTTCAAATATAATTTTGGTCTTTCAAATTACGGGTTGTTACACCTCATGCTTCAAGTATAGAAGCACTCCAATAAAGTTGAACCTAGACTATCCCAAATCTCTATTATATTATTTTACTAGAATAATGTAAGAGAATCCCTTGATAATAATACTAATACAACTATTACTACTATACAACTATTACTACTCTTAGTAATATTGTATCCTATTAGTAATATGTGAACTTGATTATATGACAAACTTCTTAAGTTTCTAGTGAGAGATACAAAATAACTTGTTGTATTTTGTGTGAGATTACTAGTGAGTAATAAGAAGAGAAAACTCTCCTTATTAACACTACAAAATCCGGTCACCAAGGTCATGGGGGGGGGGGGGGGGGGGGTGAGCATGCTTTCTTTTTGTCTTCACAATGTAGTAGAGTAGGATCTAGGTTAGGCATGTAATCATGTTGTTTAATTCTTGATTAGAACAAAAAATTACTACCTAAACACCTACCCTACAACCCCAAAAATCGGTGCACCATATTACAAGGGTGTCCATTTTAAATTTTTGTAATTTGTCATATGTCATGTGTGACATGTGACATGTGACATATAATTTATCTTATAAATATGCATTTAACTAATTTAAATGCAATTTCATAACAAATAAATTAAACTTAATATTTTAACTAATAATTTATAATCACATATATATAAAATGGGTCATCGCATATTTGGTTAATATAATCTACAACTAATTGTAATTATGATCAACCAATTATGCTTATCTCAAATGTTTCATAAATATTAAGCATTCTCACTAATATAATGATTATATTATCAAAATAAATCTTATTTAATCGTATTACAATAAGACATGATTCTCACTTATAATATAAATTTGTTCTGTTTAAGGGATTAATTAATCTGTATCAATATACATTTAATTAACTTTCTTGATTAGGAAATCGTCCTTTCGGTGTGAGCTCAAGGGATCAACTAATCACCACCGTCATACGACAGTAATGTCAAACTCTAGTAAGCCAATCATTACCGATTAATGTGGGCCAGTTGACTATAATGTTAATCATCCCTTTGTATTCTTGTTAATGAGATTTAATTAAGTGATCGCACCATTGTTGAGGACACTTACTCCAACAATCTCCCACTTGTTTGCAACAAGTGTGCGTCACCAATTCTCTTGTCCTATTTTAAATTGAAAGTCCATAGACCTTAATTAGACTCCTCTAATTAGTTACTAAATTACTTGTTAATTTAGTATTTAATGATCTATCTAACATGCATGCAAATATAAAGACATTATATAAAAGAAGAAACTTCCTCACATTGAAATGGAAATAAATGGGCACAATAAGAACTCCTTATTGTTCTTGAGCTATAATCAAGGATGATCCTAGAACAATCTCCAAAGTAGAAGACCTCCTTTAAGTTGCACCAAGATGATATCAAAGAAACTAACCTTATTATTAACTAGATAATAAGATAGATAAAATACTACTAATATTAGTATATATTACTACACTAGTAATACTTAGTAAATATTAGTGTTATGAGAGTTTAGTGAGAGGTTGAAGTTTTACAGAGATGTAGAAGGAAAATCGAGAAGAAAAATGATCAACAATTGGCCTTATCTAGGCACAATGGCCGGCCCTCTACAAGCAATTGTAGGTGATTTTTCTTCTTATTTTATTCCCATGCAAGGTGGTGGAGTGTAGTGTTAGTTGAAATGATTTTGGTATACTATTCATGTCATAATCACTTGGTGACTTGTGAGCATGAACAAGAACAACCATCATCACTCTCCACTTACTACTATGACCGGCCACATGTGGCATTTTATGGTCCATTTTGATTTTTTGATATTTGTCCCACGAATACTTATTAATCATATTCTTAATTATCTTATATAATTAAGTGTTAATTTGATCATATAACAATTATATGACAGAAATGAATAAATAATATGTACTTAACATTTAAGTGATATTTTACCATTATATCAATATATAATGGGTCCCACAATGCTTAGTTAATTTATTTTACAACTCCTTGTAAATATAATTAACTAATTACCTCTACCTTAAAATATATGTAAAACCTAAACTAATTTAGTAAATTAACGATTAATTACTAAGTTAGATCTTATTTAATCATATTAAAATAAGATATAAATTTATTAGTCAATTATTGCATAATTGAAAAATAAACTTAATCGAATTTGTAACTCAATTTCTACCAATTAACTCTCGTACATATCAAATATATGTAATGGACTAATCAACTGTATCATATACAAATAATTAGTTACTATTTGGGTCTTATCCTATAGGTGTGATCGAAAGGGATCAGTTGATCACCGCCGTCATACGACAATAACGTCAAACTCTAGTCAGCCAACCGTTATTGATTTACGATAATCAACTGACTAATCATAAATATATAGTCAATAAGTATCCCAATTATATTACTTAATGAGATTTATTATGTGACGCACTATTGTGGAGGACACCTACTCCAACAATCTCCCACTTGTCTGACACAAGTGTGCGTCACCAATTCTCTTGTCTCTTTATCACATCTCCCACTCAACGCAAGGTGTCTTGCAGGTCGCACTTGCGATTGATTATATATAGAGTGATTTTCTCGATATGGAGAGTAACTGTCTAACCGGAAAATCTACTAAAGATCCCTTTCCGAGCGTGGCCACGCATTTACAATAACTACTCCTCGAGTGGCCTAAAGATGTTTGTACCCAACGTGTGTCGATAATTCCTGTTGATTCATCTACTCTGTATGATGCAGATCACCATGGCCCAGAAGATGTCCATCGTCCTCCTTTTACGGCACGACCTAGAACATCAACCAAAACCAATCGGAAACTACACTGACTCAAATAGACGGTCGCCGGTCAAAAAAATCGACTCATAGGAATACGATAGAAGACCCTGCCACGACCAGGCATCAATTAATTGATTTAAGGGTCTCTACAAAGGTCACTGTCCGACAGAGTGTCATATAGTCTGTCTATGTAATCGACTAGTCATCTCCATGACCCCGTGGTAATGAACCAACCATCGATCGACTTACAATCTAGTCACTTCGAGATGTCACCTCATTGAGTGACTCGGGATAAAATACTAAGTTCGTCCTATTCACTTGAATAGGGTCCAACATTGTCTTACAATCTATTCGGATAAACAAAGTATTAAATTTAGTTAAACTAAATAAAAGAGTTTATAATAAAACTCGAAAAATGAATGCAATTATCATATATGAAATAATTAATACAACATTCAATTATTACATATTACATAATCTAAAGGAATTCTGGTACTCGTCTCAATCCCATTGTGACGACATGACCATCGTGCTTAGCCTTTGATAAAGGCTTGGTTAAAGGATCGGCAATATTATCATCTGTCCCAACCTTACAAATGTCAATTTTCTTTCCATCCACGTAATCTCTAATTACATGATATTTTCTAAGTACATGTCTAGACTTATTACTAGACTTGGGCTCTTTTGCTTGAACGATAGCCCCACTGTTATCACAATAAATCATGATAGGGTCTTTGGCAGTAGTGACTACTGCTAGTCCTTCCAAAATCTGCCGAATCCACACAGCTTCCTTTGTAGCTTCAGACGATGCAAGGTACTCTGCTTCTGTTGTAGAATCCGCTGTAACGCTTTGCTTGAAACTCTTCCAGCAAACAGCTCGTCCATTCATCATATAAACGTAGTCGGATTGGGATTTCATATCATCCCTATCTGTCTAGAAACTGGCGTCCGTGTAACCCTTTACACGCAACTCAGTGTCACCTCCAAACACTAAGAACGAATCCTTGGTCCTTCTCAAGTACTTAAGGATGTTCTTTACGGCTATCCAGTGACTCTCACCTGGATTTGCTTGGTAACGACTTGTCATGCTCAAAGCATATGACACATCGGGACGAGTGCACATCCTTACTATGGAACTTTAATCAGTGTAACTTCAGTCCAAAATGGTGTAGCTTCAGTGCAAAATAATGTAACTTCAGTCATGACAAATGAAAATAGGACAAATATCATCAACAAAAAAATAAATAAAAGTAAATCTGAAAAAATAAAAAGTAGATCTAGAAATGGTGTAATTAAAAAAAGCTTTGGTTAAACTTTAGTCCATAATGTTTAAACTAAAAAGTAGATCTCCTACTTTGATTTGTAATCTTTTGACACTCCTCCTCGTTCTTTACTCTTAGCATGTAAAAAGTTTTAAGAATCTCGCATTTCCGCTATTTAAATCGCATGCTTGTTATGTTTTATTTCCGTTATCGCGAGGGTTGTCACACATATGTAATTCCCTAAACACAACAAAACCAAAGGAGTATTTACTCTCTTATTTGAATATACGATGTTTTCCAAAGAATACATTATCAACCAATAAATTACTATATATATCTCGATGACTCCACCTCATCACCGATCGAATATAATCTTATTTATATTTATCATCAAAAATACCACTCATATATTCCAATATCATCACAATAATTTAAAACCTAATTACCTTTAATACTCATAACATAACTTTAATGAGGTCAATAGCTCAAATCATATTACCTCAATTCCTTTTTCGTCTTTATCATTCCTCAAATATTTTCTATACTTGTCGTTCTTAAACAACTAATATCCACATAACATCGTATTCAATTATGATATTATAAAGGCTCATCGTTTTCTTTTTAAAATCGACTAATAGTTCCTAATAATCCACCAAGTTCGATCGAGACATTTTATAATCCTTCAAGAATGGTATCTCCTCATATATCGCAATATTATTCTTGTCATCAAATCAACATTAACAATTTCATCAATAACTTCCTCAAATAAGTGGTTACCTTACTCCTCAACTTCTACACAGAAGGCATGGTCTTTCAAAAGTTATCAATATTTTGTTATATCCTTGAAATCAATACTCAATTCATCTGTCGATCGCATAGCTAAGTTCTATTTTCAATATTTCACTATTTCTTATATAGGCTTCTCTTCTCTATACCCAGTCTTAGCATTTTACAGTAGTCACATTTTTCTCCTAGATAACCAAATTTTAA
This sequence comes from Heliosperma pusillum, assembly GCA_022085475.1. Classification (NCBI taxonomy): domain Eukaryota; kingdom Viridiplantae; phylum Streptophyta; class Magnoliopsida; order Caryophyllales; family Caryophyllaceae; genus Heliosperma; species Heliosperma pusillum. Next base: position 24,393 of record JAIUZE010021636.1, on the reverse strand, counting down.
GGTATATATGTCTGAAATCACAAATAACTAAATCAATTAATACAGACTTCGTATGTTTCCAATTTTTCTCACGTGTATCTTTGGTATATAATCTAACAAACCATTTCAATCAAAAATCATCCTCTGCTGTTAGGTTCATATACCTACACTTAAGACATTTCTTAAGTCATACTAATTAACTCTTTAATGAGTTTCAAGATCTAGTTACATGCAAAATAAATAAAACAAGATAAGAAGAAAATTGTTCCTCACAATGTTGCTTTGGACGAGTAAAGGGCACAAGAACAAGACTCCTTCTTGTTCTTGTTCTTGAGCTTAAGGATATATGGATGAAATTCCTAGTTCCAAGTATAGGAACTCTCCTTGGTGATGCACCTAAACTATCCATTATCACTCAAATGCAAGTCTACTAGAACTTCAAGTGAGTAGCCCTTAAAACCGAGTACAACACGTTTCAAATTACTACTCTAGTAATGTTGTGTTAATACTTGAACACAAGTTCTATGAAACTTCTTAAGTTTCTAACTTTCTAATTATTTCTAGTGAGATGTTGTGTTAATACGTATGAGATCAAGTGATCAATGAAATAAGAGGAAAAACATCCTCTTATTCACTCACCAAAACCGGTGCAACACTTGCATGGGGGAGGGTGAGCATGCCATTGCTTTTTGTCTAAACAAAGCATTAGGCTTTAGGGTTACTTGTAGGTTGGTAATCATTTTGTTCTAATGTTAATTAGAACACTAATAACTACACAACCATCTACCCATCCTCATAAAACCGGTGCCACTACATAAAATGGAGTCCATTTTATAATTTGTGATTTTGTCATTTGTCACATATGTGACATGTGACATGTCAACTTATCTTATAATTATGTATTTAACTAATTTAAATACAATTTCATGTCAAACAAATCAAACTTAACATTTTAAGTAATAATTTATAATCAAATATATATATAATGGGTTATCTCATATTTGGTTGACTTGATCTACAACTAATTGTAATTATGATCAACCAATCATGCTTATCTCAAATGTTTCATAAACACTAAGCATTCTAATATAACAATTATATTATTTAATCTTATTTAATCATATTAAAATAAGATATATTTCTCACTTGTAAACTTGTTCTGTTTAAGGGTTTAATCAATCTGGATCGTTATACAATTAAATAATATTCTTGATTAGGGAATCGTCCTTTCGGTGTGACCTCAAGGGATCAACTGATCACCACCGTCATACGACGGTAATGTCAAACTCTAGTAAGCCAATCATTACCGATTAATGTGGATCATGTCAAACTATAATATTAATCATCCCTTTGTATTCTTATTAATGAGATTTAATTAAGTGATCGCACTATTGTTGAGGACACTCACTCCAACATCTACCATATTGATTTTTTTCTTGACTTTGATCATACTTCTCCATACACCAAGGTTCCCCAATAAAATGCAATCATTCTTTAATAATATAAACAATCTCCCTTGAACAATGTACAACCTTGCCTACTAGAACTTCACTCAGCTTATATATCCCAAAAATATAGAGTTCAATCACTATCCATACTTCTGACATGATTTATAACTCAAAATCAAATACTAGCACATCTTTATTCTTAGTTTCACTATACCTAACAATACTCAATGCTTAGAAAGATATTCATACTTAACTATATAATCTAACACTTGGTAGCATAATTCTTATATTTAATTCTAAATCTTTCACCTCTAATATCCTTGAGATCAATCATCTGGATTTATAAATTACTAATGGTAACATAAGTAACAACATTACAAGTTCAATTAACTATACAATCATCACAATTCTAATCACTTGATAAGGCTCCAAAAATAAACAATTTATAAGTCATCCAGTTATCCAAACAACGATCAAGGTTACAAACAAAATAATATGCATTATAATTCAAATTCTCATGTATCCCCTTATATTCAATGAGCCACACATCTCAATTATTATCATAATTAAGATCAATTCCATAATCTGTAACACCGGAATATAGTCATGCAAAATTGCATTTTACCTCAAAATAAAATACCTTATTACATTCAATTGCATAACCTTCTTTTGAATCATACTTACCAAATATCCAAGTCAACTCAAACAATACCAATTCTAAAATTCAAATAAGAATAAATTTTTTTTTTTTTTGACAGAAGTAAATGATAGCGTTTTACATTTTAATAGCTCTTACCGCAAGGGAATGAGCCATTAAATTACAAGAGCGCGGGACAAAACTAATGCAAAGGCAATGAAAGGATACACTAATAGAATCAATTTCTTCAAGAATTCGTCTGTTTCTAAAATCCGGCTTTGAAAGCTTTAGAATTTGAGAGATTGCCCTTGAACAATCGGAAAGGATGAGCACATGAAAAAATCCATTGGAAACGGCCCATCTCAGCCCCTCCATAATAGCCTTAATTTCCGCTTATTCCGAGGATTGAGAGAACACATGACATCTGAAATTAGAGATTTGAGGACCGTCAAACCTTTTAAGAACCCATCCAAAACCCGAAGCTAAAGAGGGTTTCCAAGCCGCATCAACAAAAATCCTATCCAGATGACATTCGGAAGAACTCCCTATTAGGTTAAAAACAGCCCCTCTTGTAATTTTTACCTCCTCCAATGCAGTAATGTAACTTAAGGGATGCTTCACATTAGTTAATGCTTTTTTACTAGCACAACTAGACATTGCAGCAGCAAAAATATTTTCGTAGAAGAAAATAGCATTGTCCAGTCCCAATAAATCCCGGAACACGGCATTATTCCGAGTGATCCAAATAGACCAGATAGTGGAAAGAAAAGACATAATTTTGAAATCCTTTTCCTCACTTTTATTCAGGAAGCGAATCCAATTTATGATCCATTCCCGTATATACAGTCCACCATCCAAATCCGTTTTAATACCTAAATTACTCCCTGCCCACATTCTCCTAGCAAAATGACAATCTCTAAAGAGATGAGCAGACGATTCAATGACATGGTCATTACAAAGAAGGCAGCATCTATGAATACCTATACCTCTCTTCTCAAACTCACTACCCACCGCCATCGAGTTGGTTATAAGTCTCCAAATTAGAATAATCCAAGATTTAGCTCCTGGCAACCTCCATAAGAGCTTTTTAAAGAAATTACTACTATCCAAAGAGACTCTGGATTTATCTTTAGCAGTAGCCGATTTCTGCCAAATCGAAGATAGAATCTTAAAATAACCACTTTTAACAGTATAGCCGCCATGAGTAGACAAATTCCAATAGATAATATCTTCCTTAGTCGTCTGCGTAAGAGGAATAGCAAGAATTTTAATTGCCGATAAAGGACTGAAAAAAGCATGGATCATATCTGAATTCCAACCTAGACCAGGGTCAATAAGATTTCTAATCTTTAACCCCGAAATGGAGGGGGAACCATAAAGAAGGCTAGGATGAGCTGGCAACGGGTAATCACCATCAACCCATTTGAAATTCCAAACAGATAAATCAGATAGGGGACCCACTTGTCAACCTATATTATCTTCAAACAGTTCTAAGCCCCACAAGATGCCTTTGCCAATCCAGTTTACATTTTTAGTGGCGCTCCACTTACAGCAGGGATCATTACCAGCAATACCACTTTTAAATTTATCCAAATTATATTTCAAACCAATAGTCCGACTAATAAGAGAGGTAGAAGATTGAAGAATGTTCTATCCAGTTTTAGCTAGGAGAGCCTTATTAAAACATGAAGCCTTGCGAATACCAAGCCCGCCCATACCTTTAGGTTGGCAGAGAAATAACTTACTACATCAGCTGATACCCTGAGATTTCTTCAGACCTTTCCACCAAAAATGTGACAGAAGAGAATCAATTCTCGTAGCCACACTTACCAGTAATTTGAACACCAATAGAATAAAAGTTGAAAGAGGAGAAAGAATAGACGAAATCAAAGTGAGTCGACCAGCTTGTGAAAGAAGAATATCATTCCACGAAGATATCCGCTTAGAAATGCCATCAGTTATATATCTAAAGATAAACTCTTTAGAAATACCCCTGTCAATTCCAATATCTGTAGGAGCACCTAAATATTTTCCCATCGTTGAAGATCCATTAACATCAAAAATTTCATAACAGTCTTTAGCAAATGATAAAGTTACATGAGGGCTTACCAAGATGGCCGACTTATTTTTATTAATCACTTGACCAGAATAAATTATGAGTACTTCATAAACACAAGAAATCAAACGTCCCCATATCCACGCTCATCTCATAAGCGACAGGAGTTCTTATATTTTTCTTATATGGTTTGGCCGTTTTTTTTTTTTTGAAAACTTTTTTTTTCTAAGATCGTCGACTCACGGGCGGTGAAGAGATATGAAGATCTAATCACCTACTAAACCCGCTCTGATACCATTTGTAACACCCCCAATTTCCGACCTCTAATTATTTAAAACTTTTCTTTGGAAACTGGACGTGTTAACGGTGTTACTTCAAATAAAGTAACGATATCCAACAATAATAAAGGTTCTAACAAAATAATATTGTAGCGAAAAACTTTAATTACGCTTACATAGTTTTAAGTCCCAAAACAACATAAAAGTAATAAGCTTAAATTAATCTTAAAATAGTTTAACGAAATGCGGAAGCGAAACTACTAAGTCTTATTCATTAACTAGTCCTCGACATCTAGTGACGAACTCTCTTCCCATGTTGTCCCCTCGCGCGACAAGAGCGAACCTGTCAAATTAAACTACTCATCATACAACCAGAAATATTGTAAGGGTCATCAAAGGTCCACGAGTAAAAGGTTTGGTGGACAATTTTGGGAAGCACAAACAAGTCAATACAAATACATACTCCAGTATGATCATATTAGATATCCACAACCGCAAAACAGTCCTTGGGGAAAACAACAAAATACTTTCTTTCAAACATTCACTTAACAAAATTTGTTTCGCTTTGCTTTCTTAATAACTTTTGGTATCCGGATAGAGAATCAATGTATAGAAGGTTCCAGCAAGTCGATTACCGGTTCGACAAGCCTTCCCCAACCATAAACTAATACTGGCCACAATTCCCGAGTGTGCACGCCCCTCACAATGACTAACCCAAAGGAGGAGGAAAGGTGACGAGACACCATCTCAAATAAGTATGGGTCCCCAAGGCATCCTGATAAAGGGTATAGTCCGCCACAGACACGGCCCCTCTCTTCCATCCCCATAAAACAGATTCAAACCAACACCTTCAATAGACCTAAATAGGTCGCTCAACATCCATCTCAACCATTCAAGAGTAATAATAGTAACTTATCAAATTATTTACAAAACCATACTTATTAAATATCAAATCACATTTAAAACTCAAAACGAATTGGAACGAATCATCTCAATCCATATTCACACTATTCATACATATTCATATTGAGTAAGTTTGGAAACTTACCGATAGGAAGAAAATAATCCAAGTACCCTCCTAGAACTTCTCTTTTTCGAAACCACAATCTACAATTATTGTAGAGAACTCGCATTTAGACGAGTGCTTAACAGTTATACTAATACTAAGCCATGGCCATGCTCTAATGGAACTAAAATGCTCACTAACCAATAATATAAACTAAGATTTATAACCTCTAATAGGATTCCTAACTTTAATTAGGGTTCTCGAGTTTTCTGAATTTCCTGAACAGGACAGGATTACTATAAATTCCAGATTTAATTCTTGAAATATCTAATCGATGCAAAGTTAGTAAGGTTAGAAACCTATGACTCTTAGCTACGACTTTTATTTGAAGCTCCGTCCTCCAATTCTGAAGTTAACAGGGGTTTTGGGGCATATCTATAAATTCGGAAGAATTCCGTCACAACAAATGTTTTCAGTTATAAAACAACTTTAACAAAACATTTTTGATTAAAGTCAAGTTCTAACATTAACTAGACTATTTAAAATTTAAGTGTGAAAAATATCCAGTAGTGATTAAACTTCTAAATTAGGTTTTGAGAGTAATCGTTATGCTAAATCAGATTCACTGAGGTTTTTTATAGATGTTCATAAACAATTTACTGCGGTAAAACTACTATGAATTTGCCTACAAAATGTTACGGGAACAAGTTTAACTTGAAATAATTGTGAGTCTTGCTTTTGAGTTTTTGAAAATATATACTTTAAACAGGCGAAACAATTCGTACAAAAAAGAGTCAGATTAACAGAATTTCTGAAATCCTAATATTTAAACTAAGTATACTAATTCCAACAAGAGATGATTAGTGTGACAACCCTCGCGAATGCGGAAATATAAAACATACAAGCATGTGAAATAATATCCGGAAATACGGTATTTTAAAAACTTTTATACATGCAAGATAGATAAAACGAGGAGTGTCAAAATATTACAAACTAAGTGCGGAATTACAACAAAGAGACGGGGTCTCTTAAAATGTTAGCAAAGAACAAGTGTTTAGCAAAACTAGCTAATATCGTCTAGAGGTGAAACTTCTAGGGACAACGCTCGCTAGCTCACACCCGAACCCAAAATAGTCAAGCAAAAAGCCATCCATGCAAGCAACCTGTTCATTCATGAAAAACATGAACGCCACAATCAGTGGGGAGTAACTCCGGGTTCTCCCAGCCATATCACATTAAACGTACATATAAGGAAATACAAAAGTAAAATCATGCATATATAGATATACATGTGAGTTACGATAAGAATAGATAGGCAATCCAATATATAATGATAAGATCATATGGAAATCAAATCCGAACCATCATGTTATTCAAAGACTCGGGAAAGACACTCTTAGGCAACCGAATACGCTCACTAGGGCTTACATCTCACCGTTAGCGGTATAAGTTTGATAAGATTGAGACTCGACAAACAAACCATGCCAAGTCATGCGATTACCATGAATAAATCCATCATGTTATCATCCATTCAAACAACCCAATACATAGACGGTGCCCAATCATGTAATGACCATGAATAATATCATGAAATCACGCATTCAAGAACAACGACACAAGGACGACATCTCTCACGGTAAATGAAACGCACTAGCACCGTGTCCATGGCAAGTATGATTAACAGGCATCCACGGGATAAGCATTTCCCTGAACTCATACACGATCAACATTTCGTATATGTAGACTAATTTCCTCCTGGTAGCACGACGATAATAATACGGTCCTAGTCTAAACCTGGCCAGACTCTCGGAATAAGACGTGTTCCGATTCGACCTGTGGTAAGACGTTCCACATCCAAGACTCGGTCTTACAATATATATGCCGAGTACCCCAAATTCGGTAGATCAATTCACGAAAGAGGCGGAAAAGAGCTCAAGCCTCATAACAAGCGGTACGCTACATGCAAATAACACCACCTCGCAAGTACACAACATTTGACGGCCGGGTCGATCAACGCATAGCGTTCAACTCCCAACAACGTCGTCGTATGCCCACTAACACATGCATTTAAGCAGTAGGATACCTCTCCGTTCCGACATTCCAGCCTTACGAACGGGAAGGTAGCCAAGGGAATGAGAGTACAAAGCACAAGACAAAATAGTGCTCAAACCGTATCATTTGTAAAAACCGACTCAAAGTGGGACATAGCGAAAACCGTCACAAAACATGTGATACAAGCGAATGAAATATCATATATCCAAAACATGAATATTATAAGTCACTACGTAAAATTATACGATAAACGGATCATGCGAACTATTATAAATTACGAGTTTTAGAAATTATATGAAAAACATACAGCCGTGTTCCTGGCCGGTCAGGAGGCCGGCGGCCGGTACCCCGGCTCGGAGCACAAGGCAAAACCCAAAAATCACTAAAAACAGAACAGTGTTCCAGGCCGGCATAGTGACCGGCGGCCGGTACACCGGCTCAGAGCACACCTATACAAACATTCCAAAATTCTCAAAGTTGTTACTGATGTGTTCCCAGCCGGTGGACAGACCGGCGGCCGGTCGACCGGCAGGGAGCACCCCTTCACCCGTGAGCCTTCATTTCATATCCAATTCATTTCAATTCTCAAATATACTTCTAATAATCATCAACAATCAATATACATCATCAACATTCATCATATAACAACATTCATTAATCATACCATGATTCCTAAGCTTCTAATCGTATTCTATATACGATTTCTAGCATATAAAGCATGTAAAACACGTAGATGATATCGAGTAACCCTTCACCGTTACCTTTAACCGTCTTCACTACTCGTCAAGCTCCTCTTAAATTAGAAAATAGTCTTTGTCGGGATCTTGGAGGTCACCACCTACAAATAGATCATAAAAGATGAATAAAATTCATCTTGAGAAAGACGGAAAGTTTGAAAAGCGAGAAAGACGATACTTTTAATATGAATACAGATAGAGGAAGGTAAGAGGAGAAGAATGAGACGAACTTACGTGAATTCTAGCAAGTAACGAATGAGCTAGGATGATTCAAAGATCGAAAATATTATGGAGGCAAGGGTTTCTTAAGGAAGAAGTAATTTGATTTGTGTTTGTGTGAAAAAATAGGTTAAGGGAGTGAGTGGAATATAAAGGAAAAAGTCAAGGAAAGTCAAACTCGCCTTAAGACAGGATTCTCATGGAATCTCGCGGAAATTCCAAATACGAACTCGGAAATTCTAAATTCGACTCGAAACTTTAAATTCTAAATTAAAACTTAAAATTACAGAAAAGTATTCGTAAAATATTTTCATTATAAAAATAGGGTACATTTTCGGGTGTTACAATCACCCCACCTTTTAAAAAGTTTCGCCCTCGAAACTTGAGGGAAAGAAAAGAAATACCTTACTCGAATAGACTCGGATATTTACAACGCATAGAAGCTTCAGTTTCCCAAGTCTCTTCTTCGACATTGGGACTTCTCCACAAGATTTTCACCAAAGGAACTACTTTACTTCTCAACTTCCTATCCTTGCGATCTAGGATACGAATCGGCTTCTCTTCAAAGGATAGATTCGGTTCAAGCTCGGGCAATTCAACTTGAAAGACATGGCTCGGATCACTAACATACTTCCTCAATTGAGAAACATGGAACACATTATGAACCTTAGCCAAATTCGGGGGCAAATCCAACTTATAAGCAACGGCACCAATCCTTTTCACAATATCAAAGGGTCCAATGTATTTCGGGCTCAATTTACCCTTAACACCAAACCGTTTAACACCCTTCATTCGAGATACTTTCAAGAACACTTTATCTCCAACCTCAAATTCTAACGGCCTTCTTCGAATATCGGCATAAGACTTTTGACGGTCTTGAGCGGCTTTCATTCTATCACAAATGACCTTCACATTATCAATGGTCTCAACAAGAACATCGGGGCCTAAGTCACGATTGTCACTCAATTGAATCCCTCATATAGGACTCCGACATTTCCTTCCATAAAGAGCTTCATATGGAGCCATCTTGATAGATGCATGATAACTGTTGTTGTAAGAAAACTCCACCAACGGTAAGCTCTTTTCCCAACTAGACTGAAAGTCAAGAGCACAAGCCCTAAGCAAGTCTTCTAAAGTCTGAATAGTCCTCTCAATCTGACCATCCGTAGCGGCATGAAAAGCAGTACTCATCAACAACTTACTACCCATGGCTTCTTGCAAAGCTTTCCAAAATCTCGAACAGAATCTCGGATCTCGGTCGGATATAATCTCCATAGGAACACCATGGTATCTTACAATTTCATCAACATAGGCCTTCGCTAAACGATCCAAACTCCAAGTTTCTTTGATCGGAATAAACCTAGCACACTTGGTCAAACGATCAACAACAACCCAAACAGCATCTTTACCACCAACGGTCCTCGGCAAAGCCATAACAAAATCCATAGAAAAAGACTCCCACTTCCATAGCGGAATATCCAAAGGTTGTAGCAATCCACGGGGTCTCTTGTGTTCAATCTTTACTTGTTGGCAAGTCAAACACCTTCCAACATAAGACACAACATCACCCTTCAAGTTCGGCCACCAAAACTGTAGCTTCAAATCCTTGTACATCTTATCACCACCGTGGTGAATAGAATAAGGGGAAAGGTGAGCTTCATCAAGAACTCGCTTCCTCAAATTAAGAGCATTGGGAACAAATAAACGACCATGGAAACGAAGAACACCTTCATTATCAAATTTGAAATCTTTACCTTTACCTTCAAGAAGTTTGGCTTGGATAGACTTGTAGGTAAGATCATCAACTTGGCTTTCGCGGATTTCACGGAGAAACACAGGTTCGGCAATCATAGCACCAACATGAACAAATCCACGCTCTACAAATTCCAAACTCAACCTTCGAAACTCGGCACAAAGATCAACAGGTAATACATGCATAGCATTCAAAGCATGAGAAGCTTTCCTACTAAGAGCATCTGCAACAACATTTGCCTTCCCTTCATGATACAATAACTCAAAATCATAATCGTTCACCAATTCCAACCATCTTCTTTGCCTCATATTCAACTCTTTTTGAGTAAATATGTATTTCAAACTCTTGTGATCGGTGAAGATACGACAATGAACTCCAATTAGGTAATGTCTCCACACCTTCAAAGCATGAACAACGGCGGCCAATTCTAAATCATGAGTAGGATAGTTCACTTCATGAACTCTCAACTGCCTTGAAGCATAAGCCACCACCTTCCTATTTTGCATAAGAACACAAACCTAATCCCATTTTAGAAGCATCACAATAGACATCAAAGTCTACTCCATCTTCAGGCAAAGTCAACACCGGAGCGGTAGTTAACCTCTTCTTTAACTCTTGAAACGCTGCTTCACAAGCTTCATTCCATAGGAATTTAGTTTCCTTCTTCAATAACTGAGTCATCGGTCTAGCAAGCTTAGAGAAATCCTTGACAAATCTTCGGTAATAACCAGCTAAACCAAGAAAACTTCGAATCTCTCTAATATCAGTCGGACTCTTCCAATCAACAACGGCCTCAATTTTCGAAGGATCCACCATAACACCCTCTTTAGAAATCACATGCCCAAGAAAGGACACTTTAGGTAACCAAAATTCACACTTAGAGAACTTAGCATACCACTTCTGACGACGTAGAACACCCAAAATAATCCTCAAATGAATAGCATGCTCATCTTCGGACTTGGAGAAAATAAGAATATCATCAATGAATACCACCACACACTTGTCAAGATACTCACTAAATGTGTGGTTCATTTGGTCCATAAAGATAGCGGGAGCATTCGTCAATCCAAATGGCATTACCTTAAACTCATAATGACCATACCTCGTACTAAAAGCGGTCTTTGGAATATCAACATCTCTAACCGGAATTTGATGATAACCGGATCTCAAATCAATCTTGGAAAATGTAGAAGCACCCTTTAATTGATCAAACAAATCTTCAATTCTTGGTAAAGGATACCTATTCTTGATTGTAATCCGATTCAATTCACGATAGTCAATGCAAAGCCTCATCGAACCATCTTTCTTCTTTACAAAAAGAACTGGAGCACCCCAAGGCGAGGCACTTGGTCTAATAAAACCCTTCTCTATCATATCATCCAGCTGCGTTCTTAACTCTTTCAATTCAGACGGAGCCATACGATAAGGAGCTTTGGCAATTGGACCAGAACCAGGAACAAGATCAATAGAGAATTCAACATCACGCTCGGGAGGAATCCCGGGCAAATCTTCGGGGAAAACATCAACGAATTCTCGAACAATAGGCACATCTTCAATACTTGGCAAAGAGGTATTTGAAGAAGTCACAACACACAAGAATGCTTGGTGACCTTTTCTAACCATACTTACCAATTTCATAGCGGAAATTAAAGACACACCTTTACGGGGGAGATCCCTTATAGGTTATTCTAACCCCTAAAGGACTCTTTAGATAAATCTTTTGATCACGACACTCGAACCTAGCATGATACATAGCTAGCCAATCTATACATAATATAATATCAAACTCTCCTAGAGGGAACTTAAGGAGATTTGCGGGGAAGATAGAACCCGAAATAGATATTGGGACATTAGGATATAGAGTAGAACAAGAGATAACATCTCCGGATGGTAAGGATATGGGAGTATCCTCACTAGATGTAGGCTTGATAGATAATTTATTAGCATAGGTTGATGACACAAAAGACATTGAAGCACCGGTATCAAATAAAATAAGACACGGTTGCTCTAAAATTGAGAACATACCCGTAATGATCTCGGAATGAGCGTCGGCTTCGGCATGGCTCATGACAAAGATTGAACCCTTAGGTTTAGGAGGAGGAGGCAACTTTCGGTCGGGGCAATCTTCGTAACGATGACCACCCTTTTGACACAAGTAGCAAATGTAAGGTCGGCTGTTACATGCCACACCGGGATGGTATGGTTGTCTACAACGGTTACATTGACGGCCTTGAGCTTGAGCTTGAGGGGCATAAGGCCTATGAGCCACATTTGAAGTAGCTCTAGGAATAAAAGGAGCAGGATTTCTTGTATAAGCATTGGAAGGAGGATTGAATCTCCTCTTGTTAGCATAGGGATTAGAAGGAGACGGAATAAACGGTCATTTCCCAAAAGCATTCGGCCTAGGAGCATAAGAAGGAGAGGGATTATTCATCAACGCTTCATCTCTAATAGCCTTCATTGAATTCTCGGCCCACAAGGCATCATCATAAAGATCCCCAAAGGAATTTGCAGCAGGAGCTCACCCAAGGGGCCTTGATGATCAAGCCACAAACAAGGCAAGCCTAACCCCAATGACCCCTCAGATGGAAGCTAGAGTTACAAGGTCCAAACAACAAGCTATGACAAGCCAAGACCAAGCCATGCCAAGCTACAAGAGTGAGGGAGACAGTCCAAGACTCAACAACCCATGCCAAGCCCCAACACAACCCACATTACCCACACAAGACAGAAACAAAACCCTTCAGGCTCAGACAGACCAATTCACAAACCCTGTATCTAGGAGGTACACCAGAGCATCCAAACCACCCCCACCATGGCCTACCATCAAGCAAACCCACTAAGCTACAAGTTTGTCCAGGACAAATCCTTTTGAAGTCTAGTAAAAACCCATGAAACAGACACCCCAAGTTAGAGTCCAGCAAACCCATTAAAAACAGAGAAAGTACAAGGCAGTTTGTGGTTTCCTTTTGTTAAGTCAACTTGTCCTCGTCCAAGGCAGGTCTTATCTATGTTCTAATAAGAGTAGGGAGTCCCAAGGAGCAGCAACACATCCAGGCAAAGCAACAAGGCAACAAGAACAACAGATTTCCATTTCAGGAAAAACTCCAAAACTGCTTTATTTGCTTTTTGTTCAGTCTGTTTTTGTGTCTTGTGTCTGTTCTTTATAGTTGTTGAGCTCGTCCTATTATGAGGCTCTTAATTAGTGTCAGTCGTAGTAGTTTGAATCCTAAGTTGGCCCTTGGATGATCTGTGCATCCAATGGCTCACAAGTTATCAGCCCCTCTATATAAAGAGGTCTTGTATGTTTGTTTGAGTAGACTTTGATGAATGAATGAATTAAACTTTGAGAAATCACTCAATGTTATCAAACTTGTGCTAAGAGCTGTAGTTTGAAGCAAGCCTGATACATCTCCAAGGTGTTTGATCAGTGCCTTGTATTGTGAGTCAAGTGATACCTGTGCTTTGCTGTGGTTAACTTACTTGCTGTTGAGTTTAGTTTAGAGTGTTTGTGCTTTGCTGTAGTACTTGAAAACTATCTCTAAATCCAGTCTTTGAGTCCTTTTCTCTTGTGCCTTGCTGTAGAGGATTGTCTCTAAGTCATATCCCCTGAGTCTTTCAGTTAAACAACTCAACATCCCTAAAACAATATCCCTTGTCACTTGTTTTGTTCTCAGTTGAATCAAGTTCATCAAGCTTACTTAAAACTTGTGAACCTTAGTAGTTTACACTCCAGAATTGGTATTCCTTCTCACTTTGCTTTGAAGGACGGCACTCAACTTGTTACGATAATAGAATGCTCGGTCTTCATCATCACGGATAAGCCTTGGAGCGAAATGAGCGAGCTTATTAAACTCCGTAGTAAACTCTTGAGCTGATAGGTTGCCTTGTTTAAAGTCAATGAACTCCTTGAGCCTTTGTTGTTTAAGCTCTTTAGGATAGAATCTCCCTTCCACGAGAGCTTTGAAGCAAGCCCAATTAAAGTCCTCTTCAAGAACAGCGGTGGCACTTGTGATAGCCCACCAGTTGTCGGCTTCCCTCACCAGAAAGTGCTTTGCGATCCTCACCTTGTCCTCTTCTCGGACTTGGTATAGATCGAACTGCTTTTCCATCTCACGGAACCAATCGGATAGCTCCGTAGGGTCCGGTTCTCCACCATATGGTACGATCTTACTTCTAGCTATCTGTCCAGCTACCCACGCGTAGCCACCTTGATGGTTTTCTTCCCTTCTAGGGGGAACTTGGTTGGCATTAGCTAAAGCGGCATCTTGCTGATTTTTCAGCACTTGAGCAAGAGCTTCCATCATAACATTCTCAGCTAATCGTGGTCTAACCATCTTCATAAGAAACAAAAACAAATTAAGTTACTCCTATCAATTAGCATAAACAAATAGACTACCAAGTAAAGTCCTTAACTTCTACCCATCTCTCATTTATTATTTCAAGGTCAAGTAGTTTAAGTTTAGGGTTCAAGTGTGTGCGTCGGGAGCGATAAAGCTCTGATACCAACTGTGACAACCCTCGCGAATGCGGAAATATAAAACATACAAGCATGTGAATTATATAGCGGAAAATACGGTATTTTAAAAACCTTTATACATGCAAGATAGATAAAAGAAGGAGTGTCAAATATTAGCAAAAAAAGTGCGGATTACACCAAAGAGACGGGGTCTTCTTAAATGTTAACAAAAGACAAAGTAATTAGCAACTAGCTAAACAACGTCTAGAGGTGTTTCATCCAGGGACAACGCCCGCTAGCTCACACCCGAACCCAAAATAGCATAAGCAAAAAGCCATCCATGCAAGCAACCTGTGCATTCATGAAAAACATGAACGCCACAATCAGTGGGGAGTAACTCCGGGTTCTCCCAGCCATATCACATTAAACGTACATATAAGGAAATACAAAAGTAAAATCATGCATATATAGATATCCATGTGAGTTACGATAAGAATAGATAGGCAATTCGATAAATAATGATAAGAGCATATGGAATACAAATTGAGGAACCATCATATTATTCAAGACTCGGGAAAGACACTCTTAGGCAACCGAATACGCTCACTAGGGCTTGCATCTCACCGTTAGCGGTATAAGTTTGATAAGATTGAGACTCGACAAACATACCATGCCAAGTCATGCGATTACCATGAATAAATCCATCATGTTATCATCCATTCAAACAACCCAATACATAGACGGTGCCCAATCATGCAATGACCATGAATAATATCATGAAATCACGCATTCAAGAACGACGACACAAAGACGACATCTCTCACGGTAAATGAAACGCACTAGCACCGTGTACATGGCAAGTATGATTAACAGGCATCCACGGGATACGCATTTCCCTGAACTCATACACGATGCTACATTTCGTATATGTAGACTAATTTCCTCCTGGTAGCACGACGATAATAATACGGTCCTAGTCTAAACCAGGCCAGATTCTCGGAATATAATATAAAACGTGTTCGATTCGACATGCGATCACATTTCACATCCAAGACTCGGTCTTACAAAGACGCTGAGTACCCCAAATTCTGTAGATCAATTCACGAAAGAGGCGAAAAGAGCTCAAGCCTCATAACAAGCGGTACGCTACATGCAAATAACACCACCTCGCAAGTACACAACATTTGACGGCCGGGTCGATCAACGCATAGCGTTCAACTCCCAACAACGTCGTAGTATGCCCACTAACACATGCATTTAAGCAGTAGGATACCTCTCCGTTCCGACATTCCAGCCTTACGAACGGGAAGGTAGCCAAGGGAATGAGAGTACAAAGCACAAGACAAAACAGTGCTCAAACCGTATCATTTGTAAAACCGACTCAAAGTGGGACATAGCAAAAACCGTCACAAAACATGTGATACAAGCGAATGAAATATCATATATCCAAAACATGAATAGTATAAGTCACTACGTAAAATTATACGATAAACGGATCATGCGAACTATTATAAATTACGAGTTTTAGAAATTATATGAAAAACATACAGCCGTGTTCCTGGCCGGTCAGGAGGCCGGCGGCCGGTACCCCGGCTCGGAGCACAAGGCAAAACCCAAATATCACTAAAAACAGAACAGTGTTCAAGGCCGGCATAGTGACCGGCGGCCGGTACACCGGCTCAGAGCACACCTATACAAACATTCCAAAATTCTCAAAGTTGTTACTGATGAGTTCTCAGCCGGTGGACAGACCGGCGGCCGGTCGACCGGCAGGGAGCACCCCTTCACCCGTGAGCCTTCATTTCATATCCAATTCATTTCAATTCTCAAATATACTTCTAATAATCATCAACAATCAATATACATCATCAACATTCATCATATAACAACATTCATTAATCATACCATGATTCCTAAGCTTCTAATCGTATTCTAAATACGATTTATAGCATATAAAGCATGTAAAACACGTAGATGATATCGAGTAACCCTTCACCGTTAACTTTAAGCGTCTTCACTACTCGTCAAGCTCCTCTTCAATTAGAAAATAGTCTTTGTCGGGATCTTGGAGGTCACCACCTACAAATAGATCATAAAAGATGAATAAAATTCATCTTGAGAAAGACGGAAAGTTTGAAAAGCGAGAAAGACGATACTTTTAATATGAATACGGATAGAGGAAGGTAAGAGGAGAAGAATGAGACGAACTTACGTGAATTCTAGCAAGTAACGAATGAGCTAGGATGATTCAAAGATCAAAAATATTATGGAGGCAAGGGTTTCTTAAGGAAGAAGTAATTTGATTTGTGTTTGTGTGAAAAAAAAGGTTAAGGGAGTGAGTGGAATATAAAGGAAAAAGTCAAGGAAAGTCAAACTCGCCTTAAGACGGGATTCTCATGGAATCTCGCGGAAATTCCAAATACGAACTCGAAAATTCTAAATTCGACTCGAAACTTTAAATTCTAAATTAAAACTTAAAATTACTGAAAAGTATTCGTAAAATATTTTCATTATAAAAATAGGGTACATTTCCGGGTGTTACAATTAGTTCGACCCTAAGCATGCTTATATGATAAATCAAGACTTTAAAACATGAGTTCCAGTATTAAAGATGAAGATTTAAATAGGAAGAGTTGATGAAGCACTTACATAGAGTAGGGAAAGGTAGAGCAATGTTTGTCTGCCTAGGATTTGCGATAGGGTTTTCAAGAAGTGTTAACCTAGGCTTATATAAGATGAGATAATGGGCTCTACTAACTTCCCTTCTTTTTTTTCTTCTTTTCTTTTCGGTCCATTACTCGGTTTGGCCGAGTTCTACTTTTCTTTGTTTTTTTTCTTTTTCCTAATCCTCGGTTTCCATATTACATTATCACACCGCAATGACACTCTGAATTCTACCAACATTTTCATAAACCATTTAATCCATAAAATCATCTTGACTAGTTACTTCCAATTTAAAATGTACAAATTCCTCGATAATTGTATTCCAAAAATAACGGGTATTACACATAATATATATGATCTATGAAACTGTTATTGCCAACAACTTTTGACCAACTGAAATCATTCGGGAGAGTCCATATAAGTTCAAAACAAAAATGAGGGGCTTTCTTAAGAGACTGTTTTTGAAACTTTAAATATATGTGACAATTATCCGAGTTAGTGAAAGTATGATGCACAAACTGCATATTTGGAAAAAAAAAAAAAAGGGTACGTATCGAATAGATAGGTCATACGTTTGTACATATAGTTTGAGAGTGGAATAATGGAAAAGCAATAAGTATTGTTACTTGACAGAGTAAGTTCAAGTTGCCGAAATTATATATAAAAAAGACAATTAAAGACAAATGATCAACCAGGAAGTGAAAGAAATAGGTCATACTATCATACACGATTTTGTTAATAGGTATCCTTATCCGAGACCCGGTCTCTTAATAAATTTATTAGAAGACCAATTATAAACTGATGCAAAAATGATGCAAAAAACAATAAAAAGGGTACTATCATATAAAATTGGGTACTAATAAAGATAGTTAAAATATATGATAAAATAGATACAATTTTTATGGAAACATGTACAAAAAAAAGAGACATTGAGTTACAATAAAAAATTAAAGAGGTACGTAAATTATATAAACATGTATAACAAAATGGTCTCTCAATAACCTAGTGAGACACCGTATTTACAAAGTTTTTAGGAAGAAAGACAGGATCAAAGGAAGTGATTTGTTTCTTTAATAAATAATCATATATTTTACTCACGGTGGGGTTTTTGTTTTTTATTTTTTTATTTTTTATTTTTTTGGCAGAAGTAAAACTTTGGGTTATATGCTTATATTTCTCCTAACAATATTATGAGCAATCCTATTCAAATTACGAGGTACAAAACTAATATATTAAAGACCATATTTCTCTTCTTTCACAAAAAAACCATGTTTCTCAAAGTATAACGAATAGATAAAACAAAAACTCATTTTGTATTTTCTTTTGGTTTTCTATCAACATAAATTAATCATCCATGTAATCTTTGTTACACCAAATTTCAAAATATAAAAAAAAAAGTTTATCTGATTATTCTCTTTTCCCCTTTATTTCTCTACGATGATCTCACCATGCGATTTAGCTATACTTCTTTACTCTTATCATTTAGTTGGTCTTTTAGTAAACCTAAAATCGGGGTATATTGTACAACAACATTTAAAAGTTCAATATTTTCGACGTGCAAAACAAATCATGATTGAAGCTAATTCGAACGGTCAATATTATCAACAAAATAGTACATAAAATACAACTCCCATTACATGAATATTATTTGTTTAATTTCCTTACCACATTTACGTATAACTCTTACCCATATATTTTTTAATTGTGAAAATGAAATTAAATACGAGAACATTTGTTGTGGTTTTGTATCCAAGTCATAAGTAATTAAGTACCACCAAGATATATTTACTACCTAGGTAAAAATTGAAACTCTTCAAATACTAGATTGAAGATTAAAGAGAAATAACGAGCAGGATGCATATATAGCCAAAATTCAACATGAAAAACTAAAAGGAGAAATTGAAGCCGTATCATCGTGGACGATATCAATAGCCATGTACAATGCGAAAGCATTTTCTTTTGATCCAACGATAACCCTTCTTGAAAGAGCTCTTCACTTTACCTTCAATGCCATAAATGTTATACTTAGCCAATCTTCTTTTTCTCTTTTGGTCAGGATTATTATACCATGCTTTGATGGAAAACAATGACGAAGAGGATGATGAAGATGATGGACGTGGCACCTTCCGAAATCCACTAGGCGGATCACGTGCACGTGATCTAGCTACATACATTTGATCCACCCGTGATTCTCTATCGATCCCATAAAACTCGACTCTCCTGCCACCTCCATACCTGTAATAATGCCCGTGAGGTGACGGGATGTAATCCATAGTCACCTCTTTACATATATACGAAATATGGAGGAAAAAAAGGAGCAAATTTTTTTTAGAGTTTGGATGAGAATAAGGAAATGTGCATTTTATTTTATGATATTATATAAGAAGAGAATTATTTGATTTAACATGAATTTAGGAGCCTACTTCTCACTTTACCTTTCTCTTATTTATACCTCAAAATCCTTTTTTAGATAAACTTAAAGCCTATTTTCGCACTCTGGTAATTATGTACCTTAATAGCTATTACTTATTACTCATATTTACAAGTCTTGCATTTTTCATGATCCATTTTCAAAATTCCTATCATAGTAAGAAATAGAAAACTCTTGAAAACTCTTGACCTTTTGAAACATTTTCACCAAGGTTGTCCTAAGATTTTGTAGAACCTGTGTAAAATGATAGGCAGAGGGTGGAGGCCTTGACACCCAATATTACTACCTAATATCTTTCGGTCATTTAGCAATGTGGACACGACATAAAATAAAATACTTATAATTCTAGATAGCCGCGTAACATAAATCTCTCACCAAGTCACCATGACATAGAAAATTGAAAATTGGAATAATATTACCTTATTACTAAAATAAAGGCAGGTTCTTTTTCCTTTTTTTTTAAGTTTCTATACTGGAAATAGATACAAAACTTTATTTGAGACTTTTGACAATGACATTAACGTTATCCTATAATGACTAAAAAGAGGACAAAAAAGGGTCGATTATACCTGTGAGAATATAAAATAAAATATAGTATATTACATATTGGTATTCTATTATAGTTCATATTTGGTATCCTAGTTTCCTAAGAAGTAGAATTGTATTTACGATAGAATTGTGGTTAAGGCTAAGCATTGGGTAGTATATAAGTCTGATCATATATTCGTTATTTGACATCCAAAAAAATATAATTCATATATTTTGTTATTCACTGTTTATCATGGCATCAGAGCAGTAATTATCCTGACAATTTTTCCGCTAATTCACCATGACGGACGGTGAGAAGAAACAGGGAGAACATAATGTCTCAAAATCCGAGACCATACTGCAGTCTTCCCCATTATACCTACATCTGTCAGACAGTCCTAGTTTGATGCTCACTCAAACTATTTTCAACGGAGATAATTATGATATATGGGCCGACGCCGTTCGTAACGGTCTTGATGCCAAAAATAAATTGGCTTTTGTGGAAGGAACCTTTCAGAAACCCATCGCCAACACAAGCGGAGGCGATAGTCTTGAGTCGATTGCATGGCGCCAATGCAATGCCATGCTCAAATCGTGGTTTCGCAACGTCATCGATCCTAAACTCCACCCAAGTATTACCTTTTCAGCCACCATCACGGAAATTTGGAACGAGTTGAAGGAGCGATTCTCCGTGGGAAACGCACCACGTGTCCACCAGTTAAAGAACGATCTCAATGATTGTAAACAGGGGAAACAATCTTTGGTTGAATATTACACCCAACTCAAAACAATATGGGACGAATTAGCAAATCACAGTCGAGTTTCTCCATGTACTTGCGGCGCTGGTGCGGCTTTGGCTAAAGAACGAGAGGAAGAAAAAGTTCACCAATTTCTTATGGGTTTGGACACTACTATGTACGGTCATATTCGTACAAATTTATTAATGGAGGATACCATTACGTCCCTTAGTCGTGCTTATGCTATTGTCTTACGCGAGGAACACCACAACACTGTCACGAGAGGAAAAGAAGAGCAGAGTGAGGCGGTTATGGCGGTAAAATATAATAGCGCACAAGGAAGGGGACGAGGGAGCATGCCACATAAAGACCCTAGTGAACCCACTCTGACACCACCGCACTGCACTTACTGCAACAAGGACTATCATACCGAAGAGTTTTGCTATGAGAAACATGGTTTTCCTTCTAGGGGTCGCGGACGATGTCGTGGACGACGGGGTGGTCGTGGTGGAGGACGTGGTGGACGACGCTTCCACACACAGGCTGCTTATGCAGCGGTGCTCGAGACAGAGACGCATGCTTCATCCATCCACGGACTCACTGCGGATGATATGATAAAGCTACGTAGCCTATTGAGACACATACCTGAAGGCAGTCAATAATTAACAGGTATACAAAATAATGTTACAGGTGAGTGGATACTTGATAGCGGTGCCTCACACCACATGACATGCCGATACGATTTACTCAAGAAACGATGGAAAAGTGCACCATCGCGAGTCGGATTACCAGACGGAAAGTACATTGTTGCATCTGAACATGGACAAGTTATATTAGATAATAATTTCATTCTTAAAGATGTGCTATATGTCCCAAATCTGAATTGCGATTTAATTTCCATCAAGCAGTTAATCGAAGAAAACAATTGTGTAGTGACTTTTAACAAAAATTATTGTATTGTGCATGACCAATCTATGACGATGCAGATTGGACGGGGTTGTTGGAGAAGGTGTCCTCCACAATAGTGCGCCACATAATAAATCTTATTAAGGAATATAATTGGGATAATTATTGACTATATATATGATTAGTCAGCTGATTAAAGTAAATCAATAACGGTTGGCTAACTAGAGTTTGACGTTATTGTCGTATGACGGCGGTGATCAACTGATCCCTTTCGGTCACACCTAAAGGATGAAATCCAAATAGTTACTAATTATTTGTATACGATACAGTTAATTAGTGCATCACATATATTCGATATGTACGAGAGTTAATTGTTAGAAATTGAGTTAAGAACTCAAAATTCGATTAAGTTTATTTTTCAATTATGCGATAATTGACTAATAAATTTATATCTTATTTTAATACGATTAAATAAGATTTAACTTAGTAATTAATCGTTAAATTACTAAATTAGTTGAGGTTTTGAGATAGAGGTAATTAGTTAATTATATTTACAAGGAGTTGTAAAATAAAGTAACTAAGCATTGTGGGACCCATTATATATTGATATAATGGTAAAATATTACTTAAAATGTTAAGTACATATTATTTATTTAATTGAGTCATATAATTGTTATATGATCAAATTAACACTTAATTATACAAGATAATTAACCATATGATCAATAAGTATTTGTGAGAAAAATATCAAAAATCAAAATGGACCAAACTAGGCCATTGTGGCCGGTTAGATTGTAGTTACAATGGTGATGATTGTTGTTCTTGTTTACACTCTTTAGTTACTAATTGAAAGTGACATAACAAGTAGAATATAATCATCACTTATACTACAACACTCCACCCTAATGCATGTGATTAAAATAAGCAAAATGAGAGCCTTGTGAAGCTCATTTGGACCGGCCATATTGTCTTTATAAGGGCAATATGGTTGTTCATTTCATGTTTGGTTTTTCATACTTCTCTCAAAAACTCATCTTCTCTCTAAAAACTCTCAAATACTAATATTTACTAAGTATTACTAGTGTAGTAATATATTTTAATAATAGTTGTATAATATCTATCTTATTATCTAGTTAATAATAAGAGTAGATTATTTGGGTTCATCTTGGTGCAACTTAGAGGAGATCTTCTAGTTTGGAGATTACTGTATTCATCCATATTATTAGCTCAAGAACAACAAGAAGGAGTTCTTGTTGTGCCCTTATATTTTCCATATCAATGTGAGGAAATTTCTTCTCTTATATAAACGTCTTTATATTTGCATGCATGTTACATAGATCATTAAATACTAAATTAACAAGTAATTTAGCAACTAATTAGAGGAGTCTAATTAAGGTCTATGGACTTTCAATTGGTATCAGAGCTAGCTTGTAGCATGCATGTTCATTTTGGACATTTTTTTTAAAGTTATAAGATAACTAATAAATCAAAGATTTTGAGTTAAAATGCGATTCTGACGAAAATTTTTGGTGCATGTATACCTACTGACCTCAAAATGTTTGTGGTTAAATTTCGTGATTTTAGGGATTAATTTGCTATTTATTTTTATTTTTGGCGTTTAAACCGAGTTAACATGCATTTTATGAGTTAAAAGTTAACTAAAAATAGTTGCATGTTGATTCTGGCCATGAAATTTTAATATGATCTCACATGCATGTCTTAAATATTGTATGTAAAATTTCGTGACTTTTAATTATGTATTGCATGTTTATTGATTTTTATACGATAAAAGTCGATAATATGAGATTATAATGTTCATAAAATTGAAACGTCCATTTCTGGTCTTGAAAAGTTTTTGTACATTTTACATTCTGATGTTGATACTCTTGGTGAAATTTCATAATTTGTTTCACTGTTTTACTATATCTAATGTTTTTATTTGATAAAACCATTAAATACAAAGCTATTTGTTCATAAAATTAATTTAAATTTCTTGAGCAAATGTTTTTTATTTTTATAGTTCCTGGAATTGTTTCAGAATGTAAAAAATTTTTGGTTTCAAATTTTATGATGTTTATATTTTGTTTTGGTTTTATTTCATAATTGTTGTAATTAAACCGTAATATTTAGCAAATGAAATCAAATCGATCTAATTAATGACCAACAAAATTAGTAGTGACTAATTTTGAGTTCTAAACCAGTTTAGTTAATTAGTTTGAATTTAAATGAGATTTAAATGTTGATAGTGATTTTTAATGGTTAAAAATCAATAAATCCCGGAAAAATCGAGCTACAATGAGCATGAATGAATTTAGGACGATTTTGGCATGAATTTTGCAGCAATTTATTTTATTTATGGTTGAATGAATGAATGTCATTTATTTAATAATTTATGCAAAGTTTGTACCTAGTATGCTAGTATGTTTTATTCGTTAATTACCCGTAATGTAAGGGAATAACGGTTTGGTTGTACATTTTATGCGATCTCGTTTCGCCGGTTTGT
>JAIUZE010021635.1:0-30906 GCA_022085475.1 Heliosperma pusillum | reverse complement strand
TTCTATGGACTTCGTGATGGCTTTACCTAGAACTTCGAGTGGAAAGGATGCCATCTGGGTTATTGTAGACCGTCTAACCAAGTGTGCCAGATTCGTGCCTATCAAAGAAACTTGGAGGATAGATGTCTTAGCCCGTGCCGATGTGGATGAGATAGTGCGTTACCATGGAGTGCCTAAAGATATAGTTTCAGATCGTGATCCGAGATTCTGTTCCCGATTCTGGACGGCTTTACAAGAAGCCATGGGTAGTAAATCGTTGATGAGCACAGCATTTCATGCCGCTACTGATGGTCAAACCGAGAGGACGATCCAAACTTTGGAAGATCTTCTCCGGGCTTGTGCCTTAGACTTTCACGCTTCTGGGGAGAAGTGTTTGCCTCTGGTTGAATTTTCTTATAACAACAGTTACCATGCTTCTATCAAGATGGCACCGTACGAGGCTTTATACGGTAGGAAGTGCCGTAGTCCGGTTTGTTGGGAGCAAGTCCAGGATGATCATGTGTTGAGTCCCGACATAGTGACTGAAACGATTGATCAAGTTCAAGTCATTCGTGAGCGAATGAAAGCCGCTCAAGATAGACAAAAATCCTATGCCGATGTCCGTCGTCGACCACTTGAATTTGATGTTGATGACCGAGTATTCCTTAAAGTGTCACTGATGAAAGGAGTGAAACGGTTTGGAGTGAAGGGAAAGTTGAGTCCTAAATATATTGGACCGTTTAGTGTGCTTAAGAGAGTTGGTCCCGTTGCTTATCGTTTGGAATTACCTCCGAACTTGAGTAAAGTTCATGATGTGTTCCATGTTTCTCAATTGAAGAAGTATATTAGTGATCCGAGTTATATTATTCAAGAAAAAGTGTTGGACTTGGAACCTAATTTGGCTTTGGAAGAAAGGCCGATTCGTATACTTGAAAGGGCTAGCAAGCAACTCAGAAACAAAGTGGTACCCTTAGTTCGTATCCTTTGGTGTTGTGGAAACGTTGAAACAGAAACTTGGGAACCCGAAGCTAAAATGTTAGCTAAATATCCCGAGCTCTTTGCTTGAGGTAAATCTCCTTCTTTCTTCCCTCTTTCTATTCGATTTATTCTTTCGAATATTCCGTTCCTTCTATCGAATATCATCTCTTATAGATAGATTATTAGAAGCTTTAGTTAGGAATTTTAGGCATAGATAGTAGAGTTATTACCTTTACTATAGAATTTTTGAACTAAAAGCTTTTGGAAATGTTTGATGATTTCAAGTAGTTTTACCGTCAAGGAGTGTTGAGACTCGTTATTGGAGACGTTCGATAACTAGTTTTCTCATTTGTTGATGCGAAAATGTATCTTTTAAGTCTTTGACTTGGGACGTCGATGTTCTTAACTGCAGACGAGAACCTTCCGCCCCATTGATAAGACCCTGTATTTTTATTACAAATATATTTTAAAAGGTTTGAAATAGACCTACATATATGTCACATTCCTCCTTCTAAGTTTCGAGGACGAAACTTTTTAAAAGGAGGGGTGATTGTAACACCCCGTAATTTGAAAGACCGAAATTATATTTGAAAAGTAATAAATTTAATTTATTTTAATTTATTACGATTTATTTGAATTTATGATAATTTAATATAATTATTTTGAATTTATTTGGAATTAAAGAGTAGGTTATACGTTTAAACCCGAACTTCATTTAACTATTCCCGAGTCAACTTAAGTCCCGAAACAAACCCAAAACCCGACTCCTACATGTGCCACACGCCCCAAGGCACCTTTTTCCTCATTTTTGGGCTTTTGATTACTTTAGATTAAACTAATACAAATATCTAAGATATTTGTAACTTTATCGATCTGTCAACTTAAATTCTGCAACAAATCGCTTAAACCCGGACCCGATTTCTTCCTCTTCCACACGCCTCTCCCTCTTGTCCCTTAGGATTAGATATTTTCATTTCTTTTGATTAAACTAACATAATATCTAATAATATCTAGATATTTACCATAATATATATTTACCATAATATCTAAGATATTTATAAAACCCGAGTCAATCCCATAACAACAAGTTCAAAACCCGACTCCCATTAATCCCCTATATTACACGGTCCAAACCTCCCCTCTTACTCACTACTTATCTTTTTATTTTACATTAAATCAACTTAATATCTACTTAATACCTTCTTTAATATAATCACAATTGTTCTTCGTGTTCTTGATCGTTCTTGAGCAAAATCGTCACAAAACCTTCGTTACTTGGCCAAATCCGTTCTAAATTATATTTCTAGAGTCTCCTCTCCGCTCTTCATCTCCGTGTACGTTTCATTTTCAATTCCGACAAAATCGTTTTCAACACTTTAATTGTTGAAATCAAGTTTTAATACTAATAATGTTATTTTTGTCATTTCTTATAGGAGAAGATTATGAAGACGAGTTTGGTGACTCGTATATTTTAGAAGAAGATTAGTAGACGGGTTTTTAGGTCTTATTTTGGTGCTATTTGGTTTTGTGCTAGCTAAGGTAACGATTACCGAGTTACTCGACGAATTAATGTCACATATTTTTTGTTATTTACGGTTTTAAGTAGTAACATGCTAGGTTGTTATTATTATTAAGTTTTATGAGTTTTTAACATATTTAGTGTTTTTGACATGTTGGATGATTTGTTCATAATCATAATTTTAGTATGAATGATGGTTGAATTGGTTGTTAAAATGGATGGTTGTTAATTAAAACATGTTAGAAATAAATTTGGGGTTGTTGTTGGTGGTGGCCGTGTATGGTGGCCGAGAAACAGGCCCGGTTCAGGCCCGGTCCAGGCCCGGCTGCCCGGTCTTGGTTGGCCCGTTAATTGGCCCTTTGGGCTTGTGTCGATACTTGATTGTTTTGTTGTTGTTTTGACGGGTTTTAAATATGTTAAGCATGCGGGAAATATTAAGAAACGATTTTAGAAATGGTTGACCAAAACAGGCCCAAACCAGGCCCGTGGGCCCAGTCCAGGCCCGGTTCAGTCTCGGCCCGGTCCAGACCCGGCTGACCCGTGAGCCCTCCTTTGGGCTTGTGACGGTTTTTGAGTTTATTGTTATTATTATATTATGTTTTGTAATATTTAGCAAGTGGGAAATTTTAATAAGTAAATTATTTAATTAAACGGTTTTTATAATATTATTATTTCTCACATGTTAGAAATTATAGCATGAGATTGTAGTTTAAATTGATATCCTTTAAGTCAAGCGGGTTTCGTAAGAATTAATAATTCACATGTTAGAAATTAGAATAAAATAGCATGAAATGAATATGATGTTCTTATGTTCAAGCCTAAATGGCTAAGACTCTGTTTCTAGCCGGTTTGACCAAACGGGTTTGGTCAAACTATGATCTAGTCAGCCCCGTTTTGACTGATGACCCGTCGCGGGACTCGGGTCGGGGATTTGTCTTCAGGTAAGGTTTTATTTAATGAATGAATGAATGAGCCTTAGTAGATATGAGGCGATATGATATTTGAATGTGATTTATATGCAATTAGTCACATGATAGGAAGTTTTTCCCGTGACTGTTTAATTGTATGATATATGTCGTGTTGACTAAGTACTCATAGAGAATTATGGTTATATGGCGTGTTGACCATTCTAATTCTAAATGAGTACCTTAGACCATGACATTGATAGACCTTACTATCTTTAACGAGTATATAGTTCACAGCTTGATAGCTTTTGTGTCACTGGCCTGGGATTTTGATACCAAGCCGGGGCATGGCTGCCTAATTGCTTCCACTTTGGGAATGGAGCCAGCTTAAGTACTAGCCAACTCTGCTTAGGGGGTCTCCTAGTAGAGATTCTCATGTACTTTTGGTCATGAGACAGGGAATGGGTTAGCTGTTGTCGCTAGGTCTGCGCAGTCTAGGACTAGGATGTTTATCCTACCTTGTGGTATAGACTCGAGTTACAGAAGTCGACTATTGACTGTGCTAAGAACTTATGCCTGTTTCTAGACGTATTGGTCTTTCATGTTTGATGATTCTATGAATCGTAGAAGGTGAGATGCAAGCCGGCTACGGTTGATAGAGTTTGGATTACCGGTTGTTAACTGATTCACATGATAGTTTGCATGAGTAGCTTAGCCTTCATATGCTAGGTTATATGTTAGTTATTTGTTTCATAACATGAAAAGCATATCGTATATGTTAAGGCTTTGTATTTTCCATATACATCTCTTTTATGTTATTCATGTTTTATTAAACTCGACATTTCGTGGCTGGGAGAACTCGGAGTTACTCCCCACTGACTGTGGCTTCCGTGTTTACATTTAATGCGGTCGGCAGGTTTGTGATGCATGCTTGGGTACATTGACGAGCTAGCGAGTGAAGTATTACCTTGGACCTATATTCGGTTCTTAGGATTGTATTATTTAATACACTCTTTTATTTCCGTATTTATTAGGGAGATATGTCTCCCGTTTTAGATACTTCTTATGTATAATATTATTTCCTTTTTGTTATGAACCTTTTTCTTTAAGACACCTTTGTTATGATGAATATATTTAGTGGTAGGTTCCGGTTTTAAAATTTACCGATTTTTACTAAAGTGAACCTGATAAAAACGTATTCTCATCTTTTATTTATTTAAATTACTTGTTTATCTTTCCGCAAATTCGAGGGTGTCACAATGACACTATAAAAGTTGATCATTGTATAATTTCATTGAACACTTATGTTGCTCGACCTCGGTTATAAGTATATGACATGAGTGCCTATCCAGTGTCGGACGCCTATTTTATGGACAAAAAATAATGTTTTTGGTCTAAATTAATCAGTTGTTTATGTAGTTCATAGTTTTGAACATTTGACATATGAAGTATGGCAAGGAACTAAATGAATTACCTATGAAATAGATTTTATTTATTATCTTGACGGTGATCCTACGTATTTAATTTTGAATAGGCTCTATTAAAATGCTGTATTTGAGGTTTGGATTTTAAGATCATAATTAATAACTGAGGTCGGATTGTATGGTCATAACCCATAACTCTTTTCTTCCCTTTATTGTTTTCAATGGAGCCAAAACTAAACACTCTTTTTCTCACAAAGCGTTAATTTAAAATTTTCTAAATATATCACTTGCAAAATAATTATTAATAAGTTTAACTAGGAATATAGCGTACTAAATTTACAACTGACTATTTATTTTAAGATTACATTTTGTTTTGAAAAATAAAATGAGCGATAATTTTTTATATCAAATTTATTAACAAAAAAAATCTATAAAGGAATTTAGATTCTTAAAAAAGATTATTTGGCTATGAGTCGGGTCCAGTTTAATCGGGTTAAAACGGGTTACATGTCGGTTCAGTTCGGTTTGGGTCAGGTCGAGTTTGTGGGTGAATCGGGTTTCGGGTCGGGTCGGGTCGGGTCGGGTCACAAGTTGGTTCGGGTCATATCATTTTAGGTTCTATCGGTTTATCGGTTAACCTTCGGGTCGGTTCAGATCGGTTTCAGTTCAGCAAATTTACGGGTTCTATCAGGTCGGTTTTCGGATAAGTCGGGTCAGTTCTTCAGGTCGGGTCACCTTTTGCCAGCTCTACCCTAAGGAAATACGAAAACGGGTTATGTGGTCAAATGATCCTTTAAGCTTTAGAACCCCGTCTCACATTTCTCGCTATAGCAAAAATTATTCTCCTTCCTCGTCAACGCCGTCATAGGTCTAGCTATCCCCAAGAAGTCTTTCACAAACCTCCTGTAGTACCCAGCCAAACCAAGAAAACTCCTCACTTCATCCACATTCTTTGGTGCCTCATTGTTAGACATCGCCTCAATCTTACTCGGATCCACCATTACTCCTTCCTTAGATATCACATGCCCCAAGAATGCCACCTTCTCTAACCAGAAGTCGTACTTAGACAATGTGGCATAAAACTGATTGTCTCGCAAGGTCTGCAATACGATCCTTAGATGCTCTGCATGCTCCTATTTAGTCTTATAATAAACCAAGATGTCGTCAATGAATGCCACCACAAACATGTCCAAATATGGACTGAAGATCCGGTTCATAAGGTCCATGAATACTGCTGGTGCATTAGTCAACCCGAACGACATCACCACAAACTCATAATGCCCACACCTCGAACGAAACGCCGTCTTCGAAATGTCACTATCCCTTATCCTCAACTAATGATACCCTGACCTCATATTTATCTTCGAAAACACCCCAGCTCCACACAACTGGTCAAACAGATCGTCAATCCTAAGTAATGGGTACCTATTCTTCACCGTCACATGGTTCAGCTCACAGTAATCAATGCATAACCGTAATCTACCATCCTTCTTCTTCACAAACAAAACTGGCGCTTCCCATGGCGATACACTGGGTTTAATTAGACCTGGCAAAAGGGTCAATCGGATCGGGTTCGGGTCGGGCCAATTAGGGTCGGGCCAGTTCGGGTCTATCATATTATCGGATTAGTTCGGATCGGGCCTGGTTGTTTTAGGTTTCGGGTGATTTTAGGGTAAGTTGATCGGGTCATTTTCGAGTCAACGGCTCGGGTTATTTTGGGTCCGAGTCATTTTTGGGTCAATAATTAAGAAAAAAAAAGTGAATATAGTCATTTCAAGTCTTTTTTGTTCAATTAGAATTGTAATTTTTCGGGTCATTTTTGGGTTAGTGGTTTTGGATCGGATCGTTTTGGGTCATCGAGCCAGTTTCGGATCGACGCACTTCAGGTCAAGTTCGGGTTGGGTCGGGTTAATTCGGGTTTCGGGTTATATTTGGGTTTTGCAATTCGGGTTAGTTTCGGGTCTTGGGTCAACCTTTTCGAGTCGGGTCATTCCGGTCAGGTTGCTTTTGCCAGGTCTAGGTCTAATGTACCCTTGTCCAATAACTCACTCAGCTGCTTCTTTAAATCTTCAAGCTTCTTCGGTCCAATGTGATACAGGGCCTTAGAAACTGGTTTCGTACCCGGCTTCAACTCCAAGCTAAAATCCATCTCTCTTTGGAGGTAATCCCGATATCTCATCCGGAAAAACATCATCGAACTCCCTCACCACCTCAATCTGGTCGTCTATCGGCTCTTCAATTCTGGTATCTCTCACATGACATAAAATCATAGGGTAGCCCTTCCTTAGGTAGGTCTTCCATGAAATGCCCGCTATCAGCTTAACCTTAGGTTTCACCACGAATCCCCGGTACGACACTCTAACTTCTTTCGAACCCCTTAAGGACACCTTTTCAGATGACAATCTATATTTCCTTAATACCTACCCAACCAATCCATCCCGACAATGACCTCAAATTCGTCTAAAGGGAATTCAAACAAATCAAGAGGAAAGTCCACCTCCCCCACAATCATAGACACCCTTATAAACAACTTATTATAGGACACAGACTCTCCAGAAGGTATAAATACCTCATCATTTACTGACTCACTACTTCCCAATCACAACAACACAGCACGACTGTTTGAAATAAAGGAATCGGTGGCCCCCGAATTGAATAAGACAAAAGAAGGAACATTGTTAACAAGAAATGTACCGGTAACAACCTGCGAGTCTACCTATGCCGCTTGCTTATCCATCATAAATAGTTTACCAATGTTCTTCTGGCCGCCTCCTTGCACTGTTCTCGCAAATGCCATAGTCTTTGAAGCTAAACTCTGGTTCCCTCCCTTGCTATTTGTTGTTCTGCCTCTGATGCGCCCCTCCATTGTGGTTGTAGCCACCGCCGGTCCCACTCTAATTCCCCTGCCGGTTCCATGAATCCGCAAGACGTTACTAGCCATGCTCTGAGAATAGCTTCACTGGAATGAGGGTTGGTAACCCCCACTTCCCTTTAATGATGGACACTCGAACTTCTTGTGGCCCACGCCGCCACAACCAAAACACTTTAGCCCGAATGTCTCACTAGCCACCCTACCGCCATTCCCTCCAGACAGCTGACCCCCTCGATAGCCACCACCACCAGAATAGATCTGGCCTGAGAATAATTACCCCTCTTGTACGTAGAGTTGCC
Source organism: Heliosperma pusillum (assembly GCA_022085475.1). Lineage (NCBI taxonomy): Eukaryota > Viridiplantae > Streptophyta > Magnoliopsida > Caryophyllales > Caryophyllaceae > Heliosperma > Heliosperma pusillum. Next base: position 22,930 of record JAIUZE010021635.1, on the reverse strand, counting down.
TCCACCCTCGTTGGTTGCCTTCCTCTTGCCACCCTCCACTGCCTCGTTAGCCTCTTTTGTCATGGCTGCTAATCTCGCAGCTTGTCCCGCCTTTTCATATGCCTCCTTAAGGCCAGAAGCGACCGCCACTAGTAGCTTCTTCATAACCGCTGAAGACCAACCCCTTCAAGAACTTCTCAGACATGGACTTTTGACTCTATTGCATTTCGTCAGCATAGCTTGCCAGCTCCGTGAACTTCTTGTAGTAATCCGTCACAGACATCTCCTCAGTCATTCGAAAGGTCTCGAATTCAGACCTCAGCTTTCCCCTCACATGCTCGGGAACAAACTCCAGCTTCATATCTCTGTTGAAGTCTCTCCAAGGGATCGTCTCCTCCCCTCCACCCACATAAAAGTCCCTAATAGCCACTCTCTCCCTGAACCACCACTTCCCCGCGTGACCCCTCTGGTAGAACGCGGCTTGCTCCACACACACAGATTCGCTTGACAGTTGACTGTTGGAGTAAGTGTCCTCCACAATAGTGCATTTATATAATAAATCTCATTTAGAATATACGTGGCATGATTAGTATATTTTGATACTCCACGTCAGTTGATTAACGTAAATCGGTAACGCTTGGCTGACTAGAGTTTGACGTTATTGTCGTATGACGGCGGTAATCAACTGATCCCTTTAGGTCACACCTATAGGATGAGACCCAAATAGAATACTAATTATTTGTATACGATACAGTTTAATTAGAGCATTACATATATTTGATATGTACGTTTAGTTACGAGAGTTATTTATTGGAAATTGAGTTAGGAACTCATTCCACTTAAGTTTATTAGTCAATTATACGATAACTGACTGAATAAATTTTACGTCTTATTTTAATACGATTAAATAAGATTTAATTTAGTGATTAATCGTTAATTCATTAAATTAGTTGAGGTTATGCACATATTTTGAGGTAGAGGTAAATAGTTGATTATGTTTACAAAGAGTTGTAAAATAAATTAACTGGGCATTGTAGGACCCATTATATATTGATATAATGGTAAAATATCACTTAAAAGTGAAGTATATATTTGAGTCATATAATTGTTATATGATCAAATTAACACTTAATTATACAAGATAATTAAGCATATGATTAATTAGTATTTGTGGGACAAATATCAAAAATCAAAATGGACCATTTTGAGCCATGTGAGGCCGGTTATGGTAGTAGTTGTAGTAATGATAATTGTTCTTGTTTATGCAAACAAGCAACCTTATGATAATGACATATCATGCATTCAAATCATTACATACACTACCATACTCTACTACAATTGCATGTGAATCAAATAGCAAAAATCAAAGGCCTTATGGACACATGAGGTCCGGCCATCATGTCCTTAAAATGGACAATGGTTGTTCATTTTTTGAAAAAAAACTTGATTTTGCTTATTTTTCACTTCTCTTTCTAAAACTCAACTTCTCTCAAAACTCTCTCATGCAAACTAATATTCTCTACATATTACTAGTGTAGTAATACAATAATATTTTTTTTTTTTTTGGTAAAAATGTGAATTTAATATATCAAATCAAAGGACTAATTACAACGACCTGGGATCGAATCCCGTTGTAGGCATATTTTCAGCAACAAAACAAACTATCATAACATTACAATTAGAGTGATATTTCAATACCCCTTAACTATGCAATGCTACTGTGTTTTCATCTCCAAGCTTGGCCTTGATTCTTCTTATTGCCTCATCCTCTATCTTCCTCGCTACATCTTCAGGTCTCACAAGGTAACCTTGCAATCTTGCAGTGTTCCTTTGTGACCAAACATGATAATTATATGCATTGAGTAGCACAGCCTGCGTCTTCCATTGTATCATTTCCTTGTAATCATTAGCAAGAGCCAGAGTGTCAGGAACATTGCCATCAAACCATTTCATCAGGTGGTTTTTGATATTGCAGCTATATACGCAATCATAGAAAACATGGTTCACAGTTTCAGTTGCAGCTTCACACATAGTGCACAAGTCAGTTTCACAGCAATTCAGCCTGAACAGTTTGTCTTTGACATTCATTCCCTTATGCATCTTCAGCCATGTAATTAAAGCATGCTTGGGAACAACCCAATTATTCCAAACAACAGTATGCCAGGTTACATTATTCCTGGCTGCGTGAAGCCATTCATACCCACTCCTAACTGTGTATCCCTTTGGGCTGTGTTGCCACTCATCATTCTCAAAGCCCTCCTGGAGCTTATCCTTCACCCTGCAAATGTTCTTCCAGATCCAAGTACTATTAGTGGGTGGTACATAGTCCTGCCAGCTCTGAGTTTTGAGATAAATGGAATTAATCCATTTGACCCATAGTCTGTCAGCCTTATTATAGATCCAATTCACTAGCTTCCCCGCGTTTGCTATATTCCATAATGCAGCATCCTTCACACCTAGGCCTCCCTCCTTCTTGGGGACAGTGATCTTGTCCCAAGCCACAAGAGGGACTCTATGAAAATCAGCATGTCCATCCCAGAAGAAGTTCCTGCAAATGGCTTCAATTCTTCTTACTACACTTTGAGGAATGATGAACATTTGGGCCCAGTAGTTATGAAGAGTATTGAGGACAGAGTTGATCAGGGTAATTCTGCCTGCATAAGTCAGTTTGTTTGCTCCCAATCCTCTAATTCTAGCTATCATCCTTTCAGTCAGGGTTGAAACTTCCTTCTTTGTTAATTTTCCTGGTTGAATAGGTACTCCAAGATATCTGAAAGGCATAATCCCTTCCTTAAACCCAGTTACAGATTTGAGTCCTTCTTTGATTTCCTCCTGCATTCCACTGAAGAAAATTTCAGATTTAGTATTGTTCATATTCAATCCAGAGGCATTAGAGAAAGAGGCAAAGGCTCTCATAAGCAGCATGATGGAGGGAATGTTGCCCTTGCAGAATAGTAATAAATCATCAGCAAACATAAGGTGATTCAATTTGAGGCTTTTGCAGAGGGGATGGTATTGGAAAGGCCATCTAGAAGTAGCAAACTTGATGAGTCTTGTGAGATACTCCATACATATTGTGAAGATGAGTGGAGATATGGGATCCCCTTGCCTGAGGCCTCTCTGTCCCTTGAAATAGCCAAACAGGTTGCCATTGAGAGACAAAGTAAAGGAGGGTGATCTTATACAGCTCATAGTCAATTGTATGAAATGGTCTGGAAACTGTAATCCATGTAACAGTTGTTCAACAAAGTCCCATTCAACAGTGTCATAAGACTTTTGAAGATCAATTTTGAACAAACATCTAGGCGATGCATTTTTCCTGGCATACATATGGACAATGTCTTGGCAAATGAGCACATTTTCAATAATAGATCTCCCTTTAATAAAGGCTCCCTGGTTTTCATGAATGATGTCAGGAAGTACCAAAGCTAATCTGTTGCACAGGAGCTTAGAGATGACTTTATATATCAGATTACAACAAGCAATAGGTCTGAAATGTTTGACTGTAGTGGGCCTATCACACTTTGGGATAAGTGTAATGTTAGTAGCATTGATCTGGGATAACAGCTGACCATTCAGGAAAAAATCTTTGATAGCATGACAAATATCAGGTCCAACAATGTCCCAGGCTTACTTAAAGAACCCACTTGTGTAGCCATCTGGTCCAGGGGCTTTGTCCTTGGGTATAGCAAAGACCACCTGTTTAATTTCTTCATCACTGACTGGTGCATTCAGAGCATTGACATGTTCTTCAGTACATAACATGCCCTGCTGCAATACCTCATTTCTCACAGGTTCAGTGTCTGTCTTACTGCCAAGTAAGGATATATAATAGTCCAAAAAAGCATGTTGAATACTTTCCCTATCAGTGCATAAGACTCCTTGCATGTCCTCAGTCTGAGTAATTTTATTCTTTAGGCATCTCTTCTTAATAGCATTGTGGAAATAAGCAGAATTGCAATCTCCCTCCTCAAGCCATTTAGTCTTTGCCTTCTGCTGTAGGAAGCTATCTCTTGCTGTTGTCAGAAATCTTAAAGAATCAGCAGCCTGTATTTCCTGATTAATCAAGTCTCCATTCAACAGGTCCTTTGCAAGTAGTAATTGAATCCTTTCAAGATCAATACTAGCCTGACTGGTTTTAATCTCAATATCAGAGTAGCAATCTTTGTTAAGCTGCTTTAGAATATGTTTCATATTCTTCAGTCTTTTAACTACTCTAAACATCATACTTCCTTCTATCTGTTCCCCCCATGCTTGGTAAACTTTGGCCAAAAATTCCGGAGCAGTACTCCACATATTAAAGTACTTGAAACTAGTTTGTCTCCTTCCATCTAAATTAGCATTCCTTACAAGACAAGGGTTGTGGTCAAGGAGCCCTTCAGGATGAAAGTGAGCCACCATTTCAGGGAAAGTATTACTCCAATCCTGATTGACCAAAAACCTATCCAATCTACTAAACTTTCTATGCATTGCTTCTTGTTTATTAGTCCAAGTATAGTAAGCACCAGTGGCCTTAATATCAGTCATTCCACAGGAGTGGATGCAATCACTAAAATCTTCCATATCTTCCTGTTTAGTTTCCCCACCCAGTCTTTCATCAGGAGATGTCACAGTGTTAAAGTCACCAGCCATTGCCCAAGGACCAGGAAAAGAGGACGCAATCCTTAAAAGTTTTGTCCACAGATCTTTCCTCTCTTTTCCATCATTAAAAGCATAAATCATGCTCAAGTAGAATGACTTCTGAGTAGCTTTCACAGTAATCTTGACATGTATAAACTGAGGATCATTCTGCAAAATCCATACATCAAAGATACTAGGCTGCCATAAAATCCAAACTCTGCCACCCTTATGCAGATTACAATTTGTAGTCACACACCATCCTTCCATCATAGCATTAGAAATATGGTTCACATTCTTACCATTTATTTTTGTTTCTAACATGCCAAATAAGCAAGCCTCATTATTCTGAATAAAACTTCTAACTATCTTTTGTTTATTTACACTATTCAGACCTTTAACATTCCAAAAACCAATGTTATTCATGAATCAGTATTGGGGGTGGATCACCTTCCTTTTGAACCTGCTCTGGTGCACTCTGCCCCTGAATCTGAAGCACAGGGTCAATTCCTTTTGTTCCTTGCACAGATTTTCCTAGGGTTTCCATTGTAGTCACATTCTTCTCAGTTGGGACTGTCCTTGGAGTAGCTTGTAGTGCAGGGAATTCTGTAGCAGATACAGTAGAAGGACCAGCAATCACTGGCTTCCACACTTGTTTAACAGGTCCTCTTTTCTGTTGTTCTGCTCTTCTACAATTCTTTCCTTCATGTCCCAGGCTTTTACATTTCTCACACAAAATGGGTTTCCATTCATATTCAATGTTAATTGTAATAATCTGTCCCTCAACATCCAGGAATTTGATATCATTTGGCATATGTTGGCCAACTTTCATTTCAATCATAACTCTGGCAAAGCCAAGCCTAGTTTTCTCCATTGTAGCCACATCAGATTTTACATACGTACCTATTAACCCTGCTATAGTAGGGAGACACTTGCCCCAATATTTTAGAGCCAGTCCATGTAGTCGTATCCACACTGGGACCACCTTCACCTCTTCCTTCAATAAGTCCACATTCTCCTGCCATTGTTTTACTATAAGAGGTTTATTATCAAACATGTGGTATCCTGCCTGTAAGACATCATCCTTACCCTTCATCTCTTTAAACCTTACCAGGAAAACACCATTGGGTAGGAATGAGACTTTGTCTATTCCATGCTTGCCCCAAACTCTGTTTATATAACCATTGAGTACCTCCCAAGGAGGGTTAGCCCCTAGAACAAAACAGTAGACCGCTTGCTTCCAGTAATTGACTTCATCCTGAGTGTCTTCCTCTGTGAACTGTATTAGATTTGTGATATCAATATTTGTATTGTCCACTCTTCCTTTTGGTTTCTCAACAGGCACTCCTGTATTCTTTTTCCCTCTCATCGTAATCCATTGGGTGTTAGCACTAGGATCTTCTTCATCATCAAACGATAAGCCTGGTATTTTTGCTATTTCATGTATGGCTTTAGTACGTAAGACATCTTCTGATCCTGGTCCTTTTTGTTTCTCCTGACCATTGTTATTCAAAGTTTTTTGTGGAGATTTAGGTTTATGAGGGCTGCTGTTCTTTGATTGAATCTTCTTTGCAGAATTTCGAGCCATAGTTGATGAGAAAGAGAGTTCAAAATTTCTTAGTTTTTTGTTGATCGCCTCTTAATCGCCTCTTAATCACCATTAATAATATTAGTAGTATTAATTCTTACTTATTATCTAGTTAATACTAAGCTAAAATTATTTGGGTTTAATCTTGGGTGCAACAAGAAGGAGACCTTCTACTTTGGAGGTTGTTTTATGGAGGATCATCCATTAATTTCATGCTCAAGAACAATAAGAAGGAGTTCTTATTGTGCCCATATTGAACCGAAAAATCCCAATGTAAGGATGTTTTGGTCTTATCTTTTCTTTTATGCTTTTATATTTGCATGCATGATAACTAGATCCTAAATCATTAACTTAATGTAATTTAATGAATTAATTAGAGGAGTCTAATTAAAGGTCTAGGACTTTCATTGACGACCTCGAAGATACACTCTATCTCACGGTGCCAATCATCTAGCAGATGCGGCACACTTGTATCCTCATAAGTAGTGCATCAGTGACGGGCGATAGCATTGCTTATGGTAGAAGCATTCACTACAACCTCCCGATTGCTCCCCACATTCTTAAGGGCCTCAGTAAGCGGCTTTTCTGCTCTACTAGTCTGGCGACCTCTTTAGTGCTGAACTCTGAGGTTGCAGCTAACGTACTAGATCTTCTTGCAGGCATGATAACTTCTATAAGAATGGAAAACGTAAGCACAAGCCTTTGGCTGAACACGAACAACGGTCCTGGCATGAACACGCTCGAACGAGTGCAGCAAGCCACTCGGCCGAGTCAAGCTCACTCGATCGAGTACTACATATACTCGGTCGAGTACACTAAACACATAATCAAACTTAAACCTACAGGTATTTCCACTCGATCGAGTCCAAGGGGGCACTCGATCGAGTCACAAACATTTGGTCGAGTCTCAACATACACTCGGTCGAGTGACCAAAAACAGTATTGATCCAAAGTATACATGGACTTTTGATGAGTCGAGTCACAATGGCACTCGATCGAGTTACAACTACTCGGCCGAGTGTCACTATGCCCTCGATCGAGTCACAACTTTCAGCATTTAAAATATCACATCACACCGAAACACTCGATCGAGTGTTAAGGGTACTCGGTCGAGTATCCCTTACTCGGTCGAGTCCCTTGCCCCACTCGGTCGAGTTATTACAGCCCCCGTACAATAATTAAAACAAGTTTACAGGCATAACCTTGTTTAAAAGTAAAATTTCACATTCTCATGCGTATAATCAACTTCATATAGATATCACTTTCACATTTCATGCGATATCTCACATGGACTTACATATTACATCATCCATACCACTCTGTGCTACACACATAAATCATAAACCATTATTTTCATTCATTCTCATCATCCTCCATAGTTCACATCATCACAACAACAACAACAACAACAACAACTTGATAGACACATCCAATGCACATACACGTTCCGACACTTCCCATGGTGACCAAGTATGAGCAATAGGGGCAAGAATGTGATTACGGGACGTGTCCCGAATCTCTGCGATAGCTCCCTATGACTCCTACCCGGGTTCATGTTATTAGACACTCCTAATTCAATAAGTTCAATGGTTTTTAAGTTCCAAAAGCGTTCGCTCTGATACCACTTTGTAACACCCCCAAATACTAAAGATCCTTACAAGACCTCCTTAGTACTTCGGGATGCTACCATCTCGGTTGCCGGAGGTAGTACATATCAAATCAAGCGATAAAGAAACAATACTTTATTAACTTAAAGGTTTAAAATCAAATACATCGTCTCAAACTAGACAGCATACCTTCTAGACCAAAATCCAAATGCTAACAAGTATTAAAGAAAAAAACCAACTAATGTATATGACTCTAAAATGCCACGCAGAAGCTAAGACACGACGCAGTGATCCCATCCTCGATCTCAACGAAGCTCTATCGATTACCTGTGATCACCTACTCACCATTCCCCAATGGATCACAATAGTTTTTTAAAATAATAACGGGGTCAGTAATCGTATATATTGACCAATGTACAAGACAAGTACAAGAGAAAGAGAAACTGGACGGCCACCGCAGCGGTCACCTCAGTAGACTCAGGTTACTATCCCTGCTCTACACAATAACCACCAATTGACCCTGGACCGCAACCACAGGCGTTGGAATTACATATCAACACAATGAGACAAACGCGGAAAATTAATATGCACATCCCTCACGTAGCGGGATAACTACGGGGGCGAACTCGGGGTGTGAACCGTCTCCCAACGGAATCACCAACAAGTAACCATATTAACCATCGTAACAACTTAATTCCAACCCCGAACTCCATCATCATCATCATAAATCAAACATTCAAGTATCATACGATATCTCATCATATCAATTAGCATAAACAAATACTGAGTAGGGAAACCCTACCTTATTGACAACTCTGCAATCAAATTAGTAGTTATTCAAAAATCCTCTTATATGAAGTCCTCTCCTAATCAACAATAATCATATAATCAATATTTCACATAATCCCTTTTTCCCCTAATTCAATTAGGGTTACAACAATACATACAAATCACAAAGTATAGACACTTACCAATGCAATCAACAAAGTAGCGAGAGATCGGATCTGGCACGAGATGATTAAGGATGTTCTTGAGGAATTAGTGAGATTTTTTGAGACGAATAGGGTTTGCTTGAGAAACGTAATGACAATTATAAATCCTAATTCCTCTTATTAATCCTTAATCAACAGTCCGACTAATAATCGAAAGCCGTCGTAATCGATCGAGTACAACATGTACTCGGTCGAGTAAAAATTACTCGGTTGAGTGCCTAACTAACTCGGCCGAGTACACGAGAACAGAATGTTATATAAAAAAATAGACCAATCTACTCAGTCGAGTGGACTCTACTCGGCCGAGTACCTAATCCATTCGGTCGAGTAATCTTTACTTGGCTGAGTGCCAAGTACACAGAAATACGGAGTATTACATCACGTCCTTTAATCGCGCTTGCCAACCCTGATTGAGTTTGACTTGTTCTACGGACTTTGAGTTTGCTTTCGATTTCTCGTGTGTTTCCTCTTTTCTATACTTCCTATCGGGTTTACCAACCCCGATGGGGGTCGTAATCTTTTCATAAGATCGTCACTTTTTTCATCCTTTCTTTAAACTGCGGATTTTTCTTTTATCGAAAAGACAACCCATAATTCATTTTTAACTAGAAAGCAATAAAAAATGTAAAAATATTTTAACTATTACATCCAAACAAATTATTCAAAAGCATATATAAATAATCTCTAATAAAAGAAACGGAAATATTGTCCCAGAAAGCATAAATAAAAGCACTGCTTGCCTCCCGAGAAGCGCAATTTATAGTCGTTCTTTACTTTGTTTCTCCATATTTCACTTCATCCTAATGCTTTAAAAAGATGTCAAAGCCCTTAGAAGTCGATCATATGCCTGTGCATAAGCGATGCAAAAGCATATGGAAGCAATTGATCAGATAAAGGCATGAAATATCAAAGGTAAAAAAAATATATCTTATCAAAGTTCGCATGAGAGACTTCAAACAGAACCACCCAACCACTCCACTCGTCAGCATGGGATGGAGCAACAAACTTAAGACCATGAAAAAAAACAATTAGTACTCAAAATAACAACATCAATGGTCTCAAATTTGGGACAAGGGGAATCAAAGAGGTGAGACTGATCAAAAATGGGGGTTTCATCCCATTTAACCTGTAGACTAGTATCACAAAGTCCTCCACAACCTCAAAGAGAACAACTATATCCCCCGCAAAAGGATTTTCAAATGTGTTTAAAGACTCGGGAATAATCTCAATTAAATGCTTAACCTCATCATAATCACAAGACGGCTCAACAACATCTTCATTAGAAAGTGTCTCATCTACCTTAATGTCACAAACATGAGTCTCTAAATGGTCAAATGGAATGAAACTAGGGGGAATTTCAAAAACAAACTCGGACCATCATAATCGTCATCCAAAAATTCAAAATCATTAAGGGCAACAGACTCATATGGGGGTATGAGAAAGCATAAGGAAAATTGACTGGCTTACTTTTTTTAATCGCAGTTTTTTCATTTTGCTCTTTAAGAAGTTGAAGTTTAGCCATGAGTCAATCGAGTTCCTCTCGGATTCTTGAAAGAAACTGTTGGTGAGCTTCCCAAGATTGGGAAGCCATAAAATTCAAGTAAAATCCAAAGCTCCTCAAGCGCTTTTGATCGAGACTTCCACCACTTAATTGCACAGCCAAATTATGCGTCTCAAAAGTCATACCGCCAAGCACGTTATAACCCATGTGGCCTCATCAAGTGTATGTCCAGGAGAAATAAGATGATTCCAATGGCTATAGAACCTGCAGCAGGAGCTAACCTAGAGGGTCCTCATGGCCATGCCATGATCCAGCCAAGGCAAGCCAGACAAGCCATAGCTCAAGCCATGACAAGTCATGACCAAGCCAAGCCTAGCCACAGTCAGGCCAACACAAGCCAAAGATAGGCCAAGCCTAGCCAGGCCACCAACCAAGCTCTATCTCATCTAAGTGTCCAAAACACAGTCCATCAGAATGATGCTCAGTCTGCACCAGTCACCATTCAACCTGCCAAAAGGTACACCAGGTCAAGCCACCAGGCCCCACCATGGCCAACTTTCAAGGCCACCCTATGAACTACAAAATTGTTCAGGATAAGTTTTCCAAAGGTCCAGCACAAGTCCATGAAAAATGCCATTCAAGTTCAAGTTCAGAAAGAGTCTAATAGGGTGAATTTTCCAATTTAAATCCAGTTTAGGCTCTTCTTTTGTTTAGATAAGTGTTCGCCAGTTGAAGGCGGTCCATATGATCATAGATAAGACCTTGATGAGTCCCAAGAAGAAGAAAAGAACCCAGACAACATGAGATGGAGACAAACTGAAGATTTTCCATTTCAGGAAAACTCCAAAGCTACTTTTCTGCATTTTAAAGTCAGTATGTTTCTCTCTTTTGTGTCTGTACTTGTTAGCTGTTGAGCTCGTCCTTATTAGGGGACTTTTATAAGTAGATAAGTTAGTTATTGAGAGTCTATGATGGCCCTTGGATGAGACTTGTATCCTAAGATCCACATCTGTTTGTAATGCCTATATAAACATGCCCTTATGTAATGTTTAGCAGATTAAGCTTGAATGAAAACAAAAACCTTTGGGAATCAATTCTCAACCTCTCAAACTTGTGCATTGTCTGTAGTTTAAACCATGCCTAGTTATTAGCCTGTGCTCAAGCTGTGGTTAATAGATTTGAACTTGTTAGCATCCATTGTTCAGTTCTGTGCATTGTCTGTGAGCTGTATTAGTTGTGTTGTTGAGTCTAAATCTTCTATCCTGTGATTTTCATTGGGTTTGAGCTTTAAACTTGTTAAACTATTTAGTTTTCTTCCTGTTTGTTTCATGTTGTCTGTGAGCTGTATTAGTGGTGTTTGTTTCATGCCTAGTTATATCCTTGTCCATTTCATGTTTGTTTTAGTCTATCTCAAACAGCCCCAAATACTATCAGTTTGAGTAATCATTTTCATAAAAAAATAGCAAATTAATTCCATTATTCTTGAAACTATAAACAATTCTTCCTAACACTCTTAAGATCATCCCTGCAAAGTTTCAGAAATTAATTCAATCATTAACTAATTTTAAGGACAATCTAAACTCAAGATCGTATTATTGCATTCCCTGTGAGTTTACACTGCAAAGTGGTTATTAGAGCTTTGGTTGAGAAAAATTGTGAGTTCATTTTTTCCTAACTACTTTAAAAACACAAAAACAACCTAATGAGTGAAGAGAGACTTGCTGGTATGGAAGCAAGGATGGATGAGCTAGCTGGAGTTGTTACAACTCTAACTACTAACTAGGAGCCTGGATGAAGTCATAGGAAACCACTTCTTGTTTGTTGCTGGAGGCATAGGAAGAGGTCGTGCGAGAGGCATGACACCACCAGGAGGCAGAGGGAGACCACCAGATGAGGATGAGCATCTTGACTCAGATGATTCCACCAGGAGCAGGGCTTCCATCCAAAGACACACAGACAACTACCTAAAGTTAGACATCCTTGAGTTCACTGGTAGTCTAAACCATGATGACTTACTAGAATGAATTAGGGACATTGAGAAGGTCTTTGAGTATAAAGGCTATAATGATGTTAAGTCATTTAAGGTTGTTGTTTTAAAGTTAAAAGGCTATGCTTCTTTATGGTTTGATAACCTGAAACATCAAAGACTTAAAAAAGAAAAAGAACCCCTTAGATATTGATCCAAACTTAAGAAGAAAATGTTGAGTAAGTTTGTCACCAAGGACTATACCCATGACTTGTTTATTATACTGTCTAAACATAAGCTAGAAGACAGACATATTGAGGCCTACCTGAGAGACATTGAGCAGTTAACAATGTAGTGTGAGGTAAATGAAAAACCATAACAGAGTATTGCTAGGTTCCTAAAGGGACTAGACAAAAACATTGCGGCTAAGGTTAGAATGCAACCCCTCTGGTCTTATGATGATGTTGTTAACCTGTCTCTAAGAATTGAGTAAAATGGGAATGATAAACCTACTACACCCAAACTTGTCAAACCATTTCGGACCAGAGATTATAGTGGTGTTAGGATCAGTGAAACACCCAGAACTGCACCCCTACCCACCTTAGATAAAGGGAAAGGCATCATGGGGCAAAAACCCAACACCACCATGACTGAGGATGTTAGTGGGGTCTTATTTCTATCTGAGACAACTATGGTGAAGGAATTTAAGGAGGAACAACCAGTGTTGGTGTTTCTGTCAAAGGAGGTTCAGGAAGGAGAGTCAGCTGAGGTTCCTACAGAGGTTGAACCTTTGACCAAACAGTTCAAGGATGTGTTCCCTGAGGAACTAACTAGTGTCCTACCTCCCTTGTGAGGGATTTAGCATTAGATTGACCTTGTACAAGGATATGTACTTCCTAACACACCTTTATATAGGTGTGATCCTAAGGAAACTTAGGAGCTGCAAAATCAAATTGATGAGCTGATGAACAAGGGGTTTGTGAGAGAATCTTTGAGTCCTTTTGTTGTGCCTGCTCTCTTGGTCCCAAAGAAAGATGGCACATGGAGGATGTGCATAGACAGCAGAGCCATCAACAATATTACAGTCAAGTATAGGTTCCATATACCTAGGATGGATGACATGCTGGATGAGTTGAGTGGGTCTAAGGTCTTCTCAAAGATAGACCTCAGGCAAGGCTATCATCAGGTGAGGATCAGGGAGGGTGATGAATGGAATACCGCTTTCAAGACAAAGCATGGGCTCTATGACTGGCTTGTTATGCCATTTGGACTATCAAATGCACCTACTACTTTTCTGAGACTGATGACAGAAGTACTAAGGCCATGTTTAGGCAAGTTTATGGTTGTCTATTTTGATGACATACTGATTTATAGCAAAAATCAGAAAGATCACTTGAGGCACCTTGAATTAGTCTTTGAAATTCTGAGAGAATACAAGTTGTTTGGGAAGCTGAAGAAATGTAAATTCATGACATAAGAGGTTAAATTCTTGGGGTGTGTGGTATCAAGAAAGGGGATTATTTCTGTGGATCAAGACAAGGTTGCTGATGTTCAGTTTTGGCCAATCCATAAGAACATCACAGAAGTTAGAGGCTTTCTTGGCCTAGCTTCATTTTACAGAAGATTCATTAAGAACTTCAGTGTTATTGCTGCTCCCATCACTGAATGTTTGAAGAAGGGCTCTTAAATGGACTGAGAGTGCTCTGCAAGCCTTCAGACACATCAAGAACCTCTTGTGTGATGCACATGGCCTTAGGCTGCCTGATTTCAACTGCCTATTTGAAGTAGAGTGTGATGCAAGTGGGTTAGGAATTGGAGATATCCTAGTTCTAGAGAAGAAGTCAGTAGCCTATTTCAGTGAGAAATTAAGTGAGGCAAAGCTAAGCTATTCAATCTATGATAAGGAATTCTATGCCCTTGTAAGAGCTCTCATGCATTGGAGCCATTATTTGAAGCCTAAGCCCTTTGTATTGCATTCAGATCAAGAGGCCTTGAAGTATATAGGTGGCCAGAACAAAGTGAATCATAGACATGCCCAGTGGGTTTAATTTCTTCAATCCTTTACATTCTCAAGCAAGTACAAGGAAGGCAAGAAGAACAATGTTGCAGATGCTTTGTCTATGAGGTATACATTGCTGTCAACCATGGAACAAAAGGCCCTAGGGTTTAAATTCATGAAGGAGCTATACAAAGATCACCCTGACCTCTATGAAGACTCCTTAGCTCAGAGTGAAGGAACAAGGGTACAGGATTCACCCTACAGTCTGCAGAGAGGGTTCTTATTCAAAGGGAACAAGTTATGTGTTCCAAGGGGCTCTAACAGAAATTTTTTGATCAAAGAAGTACATGCTAGTGGCTTGGGAGGTCACTTTGGTGTCCAAAAGACACTATATATCCTGCAGGACCAATTCTATTGGCCTAAAATGATGGGGGGAAGTGCATATTGTGCTTAGAAGATATGAAGTGTGTCAACAGGCTAAGAGTTCCTTCCAGGCAGGTCCCTATACACCCCTACCAGTCCCTCACAGGCCTTGGGAGGATGTGAGTATGGATTTCATTGTAGCAATGCCAAGAACACAAAGAGGGAAGGACTCTGTGATGGTTGTCGTAAACAGGCTCAACAAAATGGCTCATTTCATAGCTTGTAAGAAGACAGAAGATGCTGCTAGTGTTGCAGAGCTGTACCTGGGGGAGACAGTGAAGTTACATGGGGTGCCTAAGACTATAGTGTCCGACAGGGACACCAATTTCATAAGCTATTTCTGGAAGACACTTTGGAGGCTCTTGAATACAAGACTGTTGTACAATACTTCTCACCACCCACAGACAGATGGTTAGACTGAGGTGACCAACAAAACATTGGGGAGGATACTAAGGTGTATAGTGAGAAAGTCCTTGAAAGACTGGGATCTGAAGTTGGCTCAGGCAGAGTTTGCATTCAACAGAGCACCATCATCAGCAACAGGCCACATTCCTTTTGAGGTAGTCTATGGAGTTAACCCTTTAATGCCTCTTAAATTATCTATTGTTCCAAGGGAAGAAGTGAACTTTGATGCAAAGAAAAGAGTGGAGCAGATGATAAAGCTACATGAGACTGTTAGAAGTCAAATTGAGAAGGCCAATGACATGTACAAGAAGAATGTTAAGGTCCTTAGGCATAAGAAAGAATTTGCCCCTGGAGACTTAGTGTGGATACATCTCAGGAAGGAAAGATTCCCCTCCAAAAGGAAAAACAAGCTCGAGCCAAGACCCGATGGCCCATTTGAGGTCATTGAGAAGGTAGGGCCAAATGCCTACAAAATTGATCTGCCAGGTGATTATGGAGTGCATGGAACTTTCAACATAGGGGATCTAAGCCCTTACTATGGAGATTTTGAGGAAGAATAAGAGCCAGGCTTGAGGTCAAGCCCTTTTCAACCTGGGAAGGTTGCAGTAGGAGCTAACCCAGAGGGTCCTCATGGCCAGGCCGTGATCCAGCCAAGGCAAGACAGACAAGCCATAGCTCGAGCCATGACAAGCCATGACCAAGCCAAGCCTAGCCACATTCACGACAACACAAGCGAAGGCCAAGCCAAGCCTAGTAAGGCCACTGACCAAGCCCTATCTCATGACAGTGTCCAAAACATAGTCCATTAGAATGATGCTTACTCTGCACCAGTCACCATTCAACCTGCCAAAAGGTACACAAGGTCAAGCCACCAGCCCCCACCATGCCCCACTGTCAAGGCCACCCTATGAAATACAAAATTGTCCAAGATAAGTTTTCCAAAGGTCCAGCACAAGTCCATGAAAAATGCCATTCAAGTTCAAGTCTAGAAAGACTCCAACAGGGTGAATTTTCCAACTTAAATCCAATTGAGGCTCTTCTTTTGTTTAGATAAGTGTTAGCCAGTTGAGGGAGGTCCATATGATCAAAGATAAGACCTTGATGAGTCCCAAGAAGAAGAAAAGAATCCAGACAACAGGAGATGGAGACAAACTGAAGATTTTCTATTTCAGGAAAACTCCAAAGCTACTTTTCTGCTTTTGTAAAGTCAGTCTATTTCTCTCTTTTGTGTCTGCACTTGTTAGCTGTTGAGCTCGTCCTTATTAGAGGACTTTTGTAAGTAGTTAAGTTAGTTTTTGAGAGTGTATGATGGCCCTTGAATGATATTTGCATCCTAAGGTCCACATCTGATTGTAATGCCTATATTAACAGGCCCTTATGTAATGTTTAACATATTAGGCTTGAATGAAAACAAAAATTTTTGGGAATTAATTCTGAACCTCTCAAACTTGCGCATTGTCTGTATTTTGAACCAGGCCTAGTTATTAATATGTGCTCAAGCTGTGGTTAATAGATTAGAACATGTTAGCATCTCTAGTTCAGTTATGTGCATCGTATGTGAGCTGTATTAGTTGTGTTGTTGAGTCTAAATGTCCTATCCTGTGATTATCTGTGGGTTTGAGGTTTAAACTTGTTGAACTATTTAGTTGTCTTCATGTGTTGAGCTGTGGGAGTCAATAACATAGTTATATCCTTGTCCATTTTATGTTTGTTTCAGTCTGTCTCAAACAGCCCCAAATACTGTCAGTTTGAGTATTCATTTTTATAAAAAATAGCAAATCAATTCCATAATTATTGAAACTATAAATAGTCCTTCTTAACACTCTTAATATCATGCCTGCAAAGTTTCAGAAATTGATTCAATCATTTACTAATTTTAAGGACAGTCTAAACTCAGGATTGCATTACTGCATTCCATGTGAGTTTACACAGCAGAACCGGTCGAGGTAATCATGGAACATTTGGTCTTGCTTCAGATGAACCTTTTTGGTCTGAAGCAATAAGACGGGATTTTGTAACCACTTTATAGTTAGATGTAACCACTATTGAAAACAAGTTGATATAACATGTGGTTACATTTTATCAAAAAATGGCAACATAATCCCGTCTTATTTTTCTGACGATAATGGTCCGTCTGAAATAAGAATTTGCGATCATGGAAAAGGTCATTCTCGCATTGTAGGGGTCGGAATTCGGTAGTCATTGTGAAAAGATAAAGCAACCACCTTGAGATATTCCTATTACCTGAAAAGTGACACTAAAACTACGAGGAAATCGTAAGAATAATCTAGAGGAACAAGTGTTCCTCAAGAAAAAAAAAGTTAGGATTCAACAACTAATAAAGAAAAAAAAAACAGTGCTTCCCGGCAATGGCGCTACAATTTGATGGGTTGTCGCATACCCAAATCAAAGATAATTACCCTAGTCTAGGCTAACAACAAATTAATGCAGTTAGGGATGTAGGGGTCGATCACAGGGAGAGGGAGTTACTAAATAAGTTGTCATGGGTGAATTCTATCAAGGTCGGTTCGATTCATTGAGGTTTGGGTTGGTAAAATAAAGCAACTAACAAGATAAATAATAACAATATAAATGAGAAATCTAGGGGATACAGGTTTCACATGTAAACTAGCATAACAATATTGTCAACAAAGGGGTAGTGAAGTCGATAAATGTTTAGGCCAAATGGTACTTGCTTGTCGGGATGAGTACTATTATATCATATAATGGGTCCTAGTGGTCTTTCGAATCTTACTAGGTCGTCCTACCATTCATGCTTTGTCTAAATCCCTTTCAGTCTTTCGTTCTAAGGAAAAAGAATTTAACAAGTATAGTCCAAAAATCGTGGCCCTTGATCAAAGATTATTATACAATACAAACATGGAATAGAAATCATATAACATTCACATGACCCACTATCTAACAATATCAAATGTTAATCTAAGATGCTTTCCCCTACACCCTAGATTAAGAGACTACTAACTCATTATAAAGATGAAACTAACTAACAAAGGTATAAAAATTAACATGATAATACCATAACAAGACAGAAATTGGATTGATAAAGGATAACAAGAGAATTAGAGCTAACGATACTAAGGAATAGAACTTGAATAAGAAAGAAAACTCTAAAGTAAACCCAAGGCAAAGCTTGAATTATTACAACAAGATGTTTATAGCTAAAGTGAGCAAAAACTAAAACTATACTAGACTAATCTTAGAAGAAGAGAAGAGAAGTTGTTGTCGTGTAGATTGGATTGTGAAGTTGTGATGGATTGTGTTGTAAGTTGTGTTGCATGATTTTTTATGCTAGGAAACCTTCTTTTATAGGCTCTAGAAACCGCGTCAAAGGACACACGCACTTATGACCATTAATCTCGCGTTAATAGGGGTATGTGAGGCGTCCAAAATCCTAGATTAAGGCATCCCCAATTGGGTTTAGGTGTCCCCGATCGGGGACGCATGATTCTAGCTCCAAAAACGATATTTTGCTTCGTATTTTTCTTTGCGTGCATCCCCAAGCTTCAAGCCCGATAGGAGACGTTTATAACCATTATTTAAGCTTTATTTCAACCTTATAATTGTCATTGATTATGTCCCTAAGGGATAAGGGTTGGCAATAGGGGTTGGGGATGGCTTTTGATAAGCCATTGTAAAACCGTCACAACTTATGCATACGAGCTCGGAATGACTTGAAACTTGTTTACTTTGACTTGCGACTTGTAAATCTTCAAAGAACACTATCTTAAGCTCACGTACTCGTCAATATTAGCTTCACCTTGCTCGGTATTCATCCAAATGACGGGATTTAACGTAGAAATGACTCAAATCCTACAAATGACATAAAAACACGAGAATACTTCAAAAGAAGCAATTAGCTCTTAAAAGCACTATAAATAATAAAAAATATCAATTAAATATGAACTAATATGAGGTTTACAAGTATAAAAATATTGGACTCATCAATGTTCCAAGGGGCGACCTAAGCGGAAAACGGTCTCCCAACCGCCTTCCATCTCTGTAACAACAACAACCAACCAACACCCGTCACAAACAACGATAATGCATAATCAACACAACAACATAAGATACCGTCACAACTCCAATATGCATAACCATCACAACCAATACAATATATATCATACGATATGCAAACCAACGACTCATACAAATGCAATCAATGACTACTGACACGATACTGAAACTGAGTAGGATGAACCTACCTTTTAGCAATCCCGTTATATAATCAAGCCAACGGATACAAATAAACTCCCTATAAAGACGACATCTAATTACGATAATTAAATACGAACAATTACTAACTAATCTAATTAAATTAAATACAAAATTGAATAATAAAAACCCGTTCGACTCAACATACTTGACCGAGCACTAGGCCACTCAGTCGAGTGACACTAACTTGGTCAAGTACTATGTTCTCGGCCGAGTCGACCCTAACTTGGTCGAGTACGCTAGGTACTCAACCAAGTCGACGCTACCAAGCTTCCTTTAAAACCCCAAATTAGGCCACCACGACCACCACACGACCACCATGGCCTGGCCATGGTGGCCACAACAACAATTGGCTGCCGCACCTCCCTGCACGTCCCCTCCAGGCCGACCCAACATGGTAGCCACGACACCAACAAACAACAACGCAACACCAACAACGAAACAACAACAGCATCGGCACAACAACAACACAATAGCCAGTCTTCCTCCCTTTTATGACCACCTGACCACCACTCACGGTCACCCACGACACAACAATAGTAGAAGCAAAGATAGCCGCAACAACCACAAACAACGACACAATGATAGTCACCACAACTTGACCCTACAACCCTCTAAATAACCCAAAGGGTTTTGGTCAAACCCAGATCCAGTGGTCAACGGTGGTCAATGACGACCCTAAGGTGGGTCAAGGACTAGGCGGGCTAACGGAGTAATTAATAAACATAAAACTCAGTTTACGACGGTCTTACCTCAAGTCTTGAGACGGATCTAGAAGTTTCTTCTCCCTTAAACTCTCTCTCTCTAAACTCTCCCTTCTCCCTCTCTTGTGTTTGTGTGGTGGAGTTTGAAATGAGAAAAGATAAGGTGGTTGGATAAGGTGAATGGGTTATATATATGTATAATCATATTAGTTATTATTATTATTATTAATATTATTATTATCGTTATTGTGTAACTATTCCTTCTCGTAATAAAATACGGCTATTACACACACACAAAGACACACAATATGGTACCAACCGTAGCAGGTCACCCCAAGGTACTCAAGCCATACACCATGCGCACACCTTCTCCATGTCGGGACTAGTACGAGGAACGTCCCCATAGATCCGGAGACAATGATCCCACTAGCGCTACGTTAAGCACACAAACTCCAAACACACTTCAAACTCATTTGGAACCACATCCCATATACATCACAACACAATATGAATCAATCGCATATATGAAGTTGAGTAGGGAAAACCAAACCTTAACGAATCCGGGAATCGCAAGCAAGGATAAATGATAGAATTTTTCCTCTATGAAGTCAACGCCTACACTGTGATACCCCGCGATAATGCAATAAAATAAACACATAGATTGCATCGGAAAATACAAGATTTTAAAACTTTAAAGGTAAAACCACGAATGTCTCTATATATTATAAAACCAAAACTTACTTAAGAAAACTTGTATACAAAAAATTAAGTTAAATAAACACAAGGGATCGCGATCCTTTGGTAAATACAAAAAAAAATAAGAACTGATAAAAACTATAACGCTATGGGTGGTTCGCTGTAAGTACAACGCTCGTTAGCTCACTTGTCAAAACCCCATGCAAACAACAACCTACTACATGTTCATTCATTAAAATGAATGCCACAGTCAGTGGTGACTAACTCGGGGTTCCCTCAACTATATAAACATGAATACAAAGGTAATTAGAGCATATGAGCATACATTAATATACATATGTAAGTATCATGCCAATTCTAACTATAATATTACATATTAAAAATTTAAGCAAGTGAGAAATACAAACGGTATAACCGTCATACTTTCAAGACTAGGGAAGACGCGCCTTGACAATTGTATAGCTACAAGTGGCTTACATCTCACCCCTAGTAAAGATAGAATTGAAAGGACTAGAAACGGGACACACAATACCATATAAAGAATGCAACTATACAACATACATCCAACATAGGTAACTATCACATTATCATGTTCATCAAACATATGAAGCGAAAACACTATCACGGTAAACGACACGCACTATCATCGGCACTATGCAAGCAAGACAAACAAGTCTACGGGATAAACGTTTCTCGAGACTGTATGCGATAAAAGTTTCGCATACTCAAGACTCTAAACCTCCCGGTAGGACGACGATAATATAATATGTTACTAATCTAAACCTGGCAAGATTCTTGGGATGCGTGTTCCTCGATTCGACATGCGATAAACATTTCGAATCCAAGACTCCGAGGACACAACGGAAACCGAGTACCCCAAATTCGGCAGAACGACACGAAAGAGGCAGAAAGAGTTCACGGACCCAAATCCCGCTTATCGGCACAGAAGAGGAGGTCAAGAAAACACAAGTAAGTACGCTACATACAATGATATCACCTCAGAAAATAAAAACATTTGACGGCGAGGTTGATCAACGCTAAGCGTTCGCCTCCTAACAGCGTCGTCATATTCCCACTAAGATATGAACATGCACAAGAGAATGTATCCCTATGGCTCCGATATAAAGTCTAACTAGTATAAGGGTACAAATGGGAAATAAGAGTTCAATATCATCCAACAATTACGACTCAACTGACTACTCAGACATACGTGAATATTCTACGATATTTCATAAAATTATAGTGTAGACAAACCATAAATTCATCACATATAAGATCATATGAGAAACGAAAGAAAATGGGAAACAGAGGATCCCTAACTAGGTGGGCGACCCGCTGTCGGCCCACCAGCTAGACATCATGCCGTAACAAGAAAATGAGAAAAAAGAGTTAGGGGGTTCCAAGCCGGGTGGACGACCGGCTCCCGGCCTACTGGCTGGGCATTACAACCAACACCAAAACTCTCACATATATACAGGGACCTCTTAGGAGGCCGGTCCACCGGATGGGACACATGCCATCAATAAAAAAACATACAACATACATGAGACTCCCAGCCGGCCGGCCCACCGACGACTGGTCCACCGGCTGGGACACACTATGTGACAACCCTCGCAAATGCGGAAATATAAAACATACAAGCATGTGAATTATATAGCGGAAAATACGGTATTTTAAAAACCTTTATACATGCAAGATAGAAAAATACGAGGAGTGTCAAAATATTACAAACTAAATAAAAATACCACAAGAGACGTAGTCTCTCAAAGTGTTAACAAAAGACAAAGTAATTAGCAACTAGCTAAACAACGTCTAGAGGTGTTTCATCCAGGGACAACGCCCGCTAGCTCACACCCGAACCCAAAATAGCATAAGCAAAAAGCCATCCATGCAAGCAACCTGTTCATTCATGAAAAACATGAACGCCACAATCAGTGGGGAGTAACTCCGGGTTCTCCCAGCCATATCACATTAAACGTACATCAAAGGAAATACAAAAGTAGAGCATGCATACATAAATATATACATGTGAGATACGATAAGAATAGATAGGCAATCCAATATAAAATGATAAGATCATAAGGAAATCAAATCCGAAACCATCATGTTATTCAAGACTCGGGGAAGACACTCTTAGGCAACCGAATACGCTCACTAGGGCTTGCATCTCTCCGTTAGCGGTAAAAGTTGATAAGATGAGACTCGACAAACAAACCTGCC
>JAIUZE010021633.1:0-10667 GCA_022085475.1 Heliosperma pusillum | reverse complement strand
TGTGACTAATTGCATATAAATCCTAATCAAATATCATATCGCCTCATATCTACTAAGGCTAATTCATTAATTAAATACAACCTTACTTGAAGACAAATCCCCGACCCGAGTCCCGCGACGGGTCATCAGTCAAAACGGGGCTGACTAGATCTTAGTTTGACCAAACCCGTTTGGTCAAACCGGCTAGAAACAGAGTCTTTAACACATAGACTTGAACATAAATTCATCATATTCATTACATGTTATTTTATTAAAACTTCTAACATGTGAATTATTAAATCTACGAAAACCCGTTTGACTTTAAAGGATAGCAAATTAAACTATAATCCCGTATCATAATTTCTAACATGTGAGAAATAATAATTTTATGAAAAACCTTTTTAACTAAATATTTTACTTATTAACATTTCCCACTTGCTAAAATTACAAAACACGATAAATTAACACTAAACTCCAAAAACCGTCACAAGTCCAAAGTGGGACCCACGGGCCGAGACCAAACATGGGCCTGGACTGGGCCCACGGCTGTTTTGGGGCTAAAATTTCTAAAACCGTTTCTTACTATTTTCCCGCATGCTTAACATATTTAAAACCCGTCAAAACAACAACAAAACAATCAAACATCGACACAACTCCCAAGCCAACTCACGGACCCACCATGGACCAACCCAGACCGGCCTGGACCGGGCCTGAACCGGCCTGGTTTGGGCTGGTTTACACGGCCCCTTACACGGTTTTAACAACAAACAACACCCAATTAATTCCAACATGTTTTAATTATCAAACAACCATTTTAACAACCATCCATATAAAAGTCATGATTTTGAACAAATCATAAAAATATGTCAAGAACACTAACATATTAAAAATTCCATACAACACAAAAATCATACTACTTATCATGTTACTACTAAAAATCCATAAATCATCATAACATAAACAAAAACAAAAGATGAACCAAAACAAAAGAAACAAAAGATATGTAACATTAAATCGTCGAGTAACTCGGAATCGTTACCTTAGCTAGCAAGATCAATTAGCACCAAAATAAGAAGTATAAAATAAGAAACCCGTCTACTAATCTTCACCCAAAATATACGAGTCACCAAACTCGTCTTCAAAATCTTCCCCTATAAGAAATGACAAGAAAGACATTATTAGAATTAAAACTTAATTTTCCATAATTAAAATATTGAAAACGATTTTGACGGAATTGAAAATAAACCGTACTTGAAGATGGAGAGCGAAGAGGAGATTCTAGAAATATAAGTTAGGACGGATTTAATTAAGAAATGAAGGTTTTATGATGATTTTGCTCAAGAACGACGAAGAACGGATGAAGAACGACGAAGAACGAATGAAGAACGATAAAGAACGATTAATTTGATCTTAAGTTGATTTATTGTAAAATGAAAGGTTGTTGGTGAGTAATGATGGGGTGAGTGCCGTGTAATATAGAGGAAAATAATGAGTCGGGTTTTGAAATTGTTGTTACGGAATTGACTCGGTTTAATAAATATATTACGGTAATTAATTAGATATTAAGTTAATTAAATCAAATATCAAGATATTATATTATTGTAATCAAAAGAAATGAAAATATCAAGGCCTAAGAGAGGGTGAGAGTGCCGTGTGAAATTGTGATAGTCGGGTCTGTTTTGTAAACGATTTGCGTAATTTCCGTTGACGGATCGATAAAGTAACAAATATCTTAGATATTTGTATTAGTTTAATCGAAACAATCAAAAGATCTAATTGTGAGTGGAAAAAGATGACATGGGCGTGTGACTCATGCCAAAGTCGAGTTTCGGGTTTGTTTCGGGATTTACGATGACTCGGGAATAGTTAAATGATGTTCGGGATTAAACCGTAAAAGTTATTCTTTAAACTCCGAATAAATTCAAAATAATTATATTAAATTATGATAAATCTAAATAAATCTTAATAAAAATAAATTAAAAATATTATTTTTTTAAATAAAATTTCGGTCTTCAAATTACAAGGCGAGTCGGAAAAAGTCAACGAAAGTCAAAGTTGACTTAAAAACGGGATTCCCTTGGAATCTCGCAGAAATTCCAAATACGAACTCGGAATTTCAAAATTCAATTGGAAACAATTAATTCCACTTTAAAACTTAGACAGGCTGAAAAGTATCCTTAAAATATTTTCACTAGAAAAATAGGGTACTTTTCGGGTTGTTACAATCACCCCTCCTTTTAAAAAGTTTCGTCCTCGAAACTTAGAAGAAGGAAAGTAACATATATGTAGGTCTATTTCAAAACTGTTAAAAATATATTTGTAATAAAAATATAGGGTCTTATCAATGGAACGGAAGATTCTCGTCTATAGTTAAGAACATCAAAGTCCCAAATCAAAGACTTTAAAAGATACATTTTCGCATCAATAAATGAGAAAACTAGTTATCGAACGTCTCCAATAACGAGTCTCAACACTCCTTGACGGTAAAATACTTGAAATCATAAAACATTTCTAAAAGCTTTTAGTTCAAAAATTTCATAGTAAAGGTAATAACTCTATTATCCAAGCCTAAAATTTCTAACTAAAGCTTAAAGAAATCTATCTAAGAGAAATGATAATCGATAGAAGGAACGGAATATTCGAAAGAATAAATCGAATAGAAAGAGGAAAGAAAAAAGGAGATTTACCTCAAGCAAAGAGCTCGGGATATTTAGCTAACATTTTAGCTTCGGGTTCCCAAGTTTCTGATTTAACGTTTCCACAACGCCAAAGAATACGAACTAAAGGTACCACCTTGTTTCGGAGTTGTTTGTTAGCCCTTTCAAGTATACGAATCGGCCTTTCTTCCAAAGCCAAATTAGGTTCCAAGTCCAACACTTCCTCTTGAATAATATGACTCGGATCACTGATATACTTCTTCAATTGCGAAACATGGAACACATCATGAACTTTATTCAAGTTCGGAGGTAATTCCAAACGATAAGCAACATGACCAATTCTCTTAAGCACACGAAACGGTCCAATATATTTAGGACTCAACTTTCCTTTCACTCCAAACCGTTTCACTCCTTTCATTGGTGACACTTTAAGGAATACACGGTCATTAACATCAAATTCAAGCGGTCGGACGACGCAACACATCGGCATGATTGGTTGTCTATCTTGAGAGGCTTCATTTCGCTCTCGAATGACTTGAACTTGATCAATCGTTCAGTCACGAGGCGGGACTAAAACATATGATCATCGTGGACTTGATCACAACAAACAGGACACGGGAACTTCCTACCGTATAAAGGCCTCGTACGGTGACATCTTGATAGAAGCATGGTAACTGTTGTTATAAGAAAATTCAACCAGAGGCAAACACTTCTCCCAAGAAGCGTGAAAGTCCAAAGCACAAGCCCGGAGAAGATCTTCCAAAGTTTGGATCGTCCTCTCGGTTTGTCCATCAGTAGCGGCATGAAATGTTGTGCTCATCAACAATTTACTACCCATAGCTTCTTGCAAAGCCGTCCAGAATCGGGAACAGAATCTCGGATCACGATCTGAAACTATATCTTTAGGAACTCCATGGTAGCGTACTATCTCTCTCACATAGGCATCAGCTAAGACATCTATCCTCGAAGTTTCTCTGATAGGTATGAATCTGGCACACTTGGTCAGACGGTCTACAATAACCCAAATGGCATCCTTTCCACTAGAAGTTCTAGGTAAAGCCATCACGAAGTCCATAGAAATAGACTCCCATTTCCACAGAGGAATTTCCAAAGGTTGCAGCAAACCTCCGGGTCCTTGATGTTCAATCTTCACCTTCTGACAAGTAAGACATTTACTAACATACTCCTTTACTTCAATCTTCATCCTAGGCCACCAAAACTGTGGTCTCAAATCTTTATACATTTTGTCACCGCCAGGATGAATAGAATAAGGAGAAAGGTGAGCTTCATAAAGTATTCTCTTTCTCAACTCGGCACTTCTCGGAACATACATTCTACCATGGTAACGAAGGTAGCCATCATTATCCACCACACAATCCTTAGCTTGCCCAAGTAATAGTTTTGCTCGTATGGCGATAAAAGTAGCATCCTCCGGTAAACAAGTACGAATCTCTCGATAAAAATCAGGTTCCGCAGTCAAAGCACCAAGATAATCAAATCCTTTCCCAACAAACTGTATCTGAAGCTTCTGAAATTCTGCTACCAGTTCATCGGGTAAAGTACCAAGAGCATTTAATGAATGACTAGTCTTTCTACTCAACGCATCTGCCACAACATTTGCTTTTCCCTCGTGATAAATCAACTCAGCATCATAATCATTCACCAACTCTAACCATCTTCTCTGCCTCATGTTCAACTCTTTCTGAGTAAAAATGCACCTCAAACTCTTATGATCGGTATATAGTCGACAATGAACTCCGATAAGATAGTGTCTCCAAGTTTTCAAGGCATGTACCACAGCTGCTAACTCAAGATCATGAGTCGGATAATTCACTTCATGAACCCTGAGTTGTCGAGAAGCATAAGCAATGACTGTTCTATTCTGCATCAAGACACATCCCAAACCATGCTTTGAAGCATCACAATATACATCATAATCAGCTTCATCATCTGGTAAAGTTAAAACCGGTGCGGTAGTCAATCTCTTCTTTAATTCCAGAGCAATTTCCACATTCATCGGTCCAAAACATACTTTGGCTTCCTTCTTGTAGCATTGAGTCATCGGTCTTGCTAATTTAGAGAAATCTTTCACAAACCGACGATAATAACCCGCTAAACCAAGGAAACTCCGAATCTCGGACACATTTTTCGGACTTTTCCAATCCACAACTGCCTCAATTTTAGCTGGATCGACCATAACAACGTCTTTGGAAATGACATGACCAAGGAAAGATACCTCGGGCAACCAGAATTCACATTTGGAGAACTTAGCATACCACTTTTGGCGTCGAAGAACACCCACAATGGTTCGAAGGTGATTAGCATGTTCTTCCTCAGATTTCGAAAAGATCAGAATGTCATCAATAAATACCACCACACATTTATCAAGATACTCCCGGAAGGTACGATTCATCTGATCCATGAATATAGCTGGAGCGTTAGTCAAACCGAATGGCATCACATTGAATTCGAAATGACCATACCTCGAGATAAAAGCAGTCTTGGGCATATCTGCTTCCCGAACGGGAATTTGATGATAACCCGATCTAAGATCAATTTTTGAGAAAGTAGAAGCACCCCGTAACTGGTCAAAGAGATCATTAATACGAGGAAGAGGATATTTGTTTTGGATGGTGACACGGTTCAACTCACGGTAATCAATGCACATTCGCATAGAACCGTCTTTCTTTTTGACAAATAATACGGGCGCACCCCAAGGAGAAGCACTAGGCCTAATAAAGCCTTTCTCAATCAAGTCATCAAGTTGAATTCTCAACTCTTTCAATTCAGAAGGAGCCATACGATAAGGAGCTTTAGCAATTGGTCCAGTTCCAGGAACTAGATCAATGGAAAATTCAACATCTCTTTCAGGAGGAATTCCCGGTAATTCATCGGGAAAAACATCTGGATATTCACAAACAATAGGAACATCCTTCAAAGAAGGAAGAGAAGAATCAGAAGTAGTCACTATACATAGAAATGCTTGATGACCCTTCTTCAAAACATTCAACATTTTCATAGCTGAGATTAACTTCACACTAGTTTGTTTTCTAACTCCTTGATAAGAAATACGAGCCCCCAAAGGACTTTTAAGAATAATCTTCTGGTCACGGCATTCAAATCGAGCATGATAAGTAGATAACCAATCCATGCACAGAATAATATCAAACTCTTCAAGAGGAAACCGTAGAAGATGAGCCGGAAATATAGATCCATTTATGGATATTGGAATGTCGGAATGAAGATAAGAGCATGAAAATACATCTCCGGACGGTAAAGAAATAGGAGTAGTTTCTCCGACTGAAGCTTTGAGCGGTAATTTATCGGATAGTCTCATGGAAATAAAAGATAAGGAAGCTCCCGTATCAAACAATATTAAACACGGAAACTCATAAATAGAGAACATACCCGTCACGATGTCTGGCTGAGCATCAGCCTCAGCTCGGCTCATAATAAAAATCCGACCCTTAGGTCGCCCAGAAAAAACCGGTGTAGAAACCGTACCCTTCCTCTCAGGACATACATTCGCCTTGTGACCTGGCTTCTGACAAATAAAGCATACAAACGGCTTGTTGAAGCAACCAACACCAGGGTGAATAGGCATCTTGCATGTAAAGCAGACACGACCTTTAAGGTCGTTGTTGTGACTCGGAACAAATGGACGGTTTCTCTGATTAGCCGGTCAACTCTGAAAGTTTCTCTTCTTGTTTGGAAAAGAGGGAGAATAAGAAGGTCGGGAAGCAGGATAAAGTGGTCTCTTGCCATAAGAATTAGGCGCCACATAAGAAGTACGAGCCTCTTCGGCAATCTCCCGAATAGAACTCTCCGCCCAAATGGCATCATTATAGATCGAGACAAAAGAAGTAGAACCTCTACTGATCTTCCCCTTTATCTGGGGAGAAAGCTTTCCCAGATAAAAGAAGGCTTTGTCCTCCTCTACCCTAATAAGTCGAGTGGCATAATGAGCCAACTCATTGAACCGTTTAGTAAACTCCTGAACTGATAGTTTTTCTTGCTTGAAATCCATAAACTCTTTCAGCTTTTGTTGTCTCAACTCATCGGGGTAAAACCTCGCTTCCAAGAGCTCACGGAAACGATCCCACCCAAAATTAGGCTCCAACTTAGCGGTAGGACCAGAAAGAGTCCACCACTGATCCGCTTCCTTCTCTAAGAAGTGAGAAGCAAGACGGACCTTATCCTCTTCAAGGACATCATAAAGAGAAAAACTCTTTTCCATTTCTCGTAACCACACAGAAAGCTTAACGGGATCAACTCGCCATCGTAGGTTTTGGCTTGGCTCCTCGATAGCTGTGAAGCAACCCACGTATAACTCCCGTGTCTCTCACGATCGGGAATAGGATTAGGAATCTGATTTGCTTGCTGGTTTTGCTGGTTTTGCTGGTTTTGGATAATAACGGTAAGAGCTGCTAAGATAGTGTTGTCAATCCTCGGAGGCATCTTGCAAAATAAAAACACAGATTAGTACTTATCATTTAGCAAGAAGAAAGAGACTACAACATAAATCCTAATCTAACCCTCTTACCCTTCTATCTCACAAGTTTATTATTTTAAGGTCAAGTTATTTATGCAAGGGTACACAAACGTGCGTCGGGAGCAAAATAGCTCTGATACCAACTGTGACACCCTCAAATTTGCGGAAAGAAAAAAAATTATTTAAATACATAAATGTAAGATTAAAATACATACGAAGGTGTCATAAAATAAAAAGAGTCATTACAAACCGAAATAATATTCTACAAAAGAAATATACCAGACGGGAGACATATCTCCCGTATAAATACGGAAATAAAAGTGTGTACAATAATATACAAACTATGAACCGAATATAGGTCCAAGGTAATTACTTCGCTCGCTAGCTCGTCCATGTACCCAAAATATGCATCACCACCTGTTCGACCGCATTAAATATAAACACGGAAGCCACAGTCAGTGGGGAGTAACTCCGAGTTCCCCAAGCCACGAAATGTCGAGTTTAATGAAACATGAATAACATAAAAGCAATGTATATGGAAAATACAAAACTTAAACATATATGATATGCTTTTCATGTTATGAAACAGATAACTAACAAATAACCTAGCATGTGAAAGCTATCATGTGAAACCGATAATAAACTATAACTCGAGGTAGGGAAGCTGTATGCTAGCTCAGAGGTTCCTCTCAGAAACATGGCCGTGATACACTCAAACCCTAATCAACACGTAATCATGTGAATCAGTTAACAATCGGTAATCCAAACTCTATCAATCTTAGCCGGCTTGCATGTCACCTTCTAAAACTCATAGAATCATACAAACATGAAAGACCAATACTTCTACAAACAGGCATAAGTTCTTAGCACAGTCAATAGACGACTTCTGTAACTCGAGGCTATACCACAAGGTAGGAAAACATCCTAGTCCTAGACTGATCAGACCTAGCGACAACCGCTATTCCATTCCCCGTCCCATGACATAACCGTACATGAGAAACTCTACTAGGCGACCCCCTAAGCAGAGATGGCTAGTACTTAAGCTGGCTCCATTTCCAAAGTGGAACTAAGCAGCCATGCCCCGACTTGGATATAAACCCACCAAGCCGAGACACAAAAGCTATCATCAGGTGAACATATACTCGTTAAAGACAGTACTTGCCTATCTATGTCATGGTCCAAGCTACTCATTTAGAATTAGAATGGTCAAGACGCCAAATATTCATAATTCTCTATGGGTACTTAGTCAACACGACACCAACCATATAATCAAACAGTCACGGGAAAACATCCTATCATGTGACTAATTGCAAATAAATCATATTCAAATATCATATCGCCTCATAGCTACTAAGGCTAATTCAATAATTAAATAAAACCTTACTTGAAGACAAATCCCCGACCCGAGTCCCGCGACGGGTCATCAGTCAAATCGGGGCTGACTAGATCTTAGTTTGACCAAAACCGTTGGATCAAACCGGCTAGAAACAGAGTCTTTATCACATAGACATAAAATCAACATATTCATTACATGTTATTTTAATAAAACTTCTAACATGTGAATTAGATTATATAATACCCAAAACCCCGTTTGACTAAAAGGATATTAAATAAAACTACGATCTCGTCTTATAATTTCTAACATGTGAGAAATAATAATTTAATGAAAAACCTTTTTAATTAAATATTTTACTTATTAATATTTCTCGCTTGCTAATTATTACAAAACGCGATAAAATGACGATAACTCAAAAACCGTCACAAGTCCCAAAGTGGGGCCCACGGGCTGAGTTGGGCCGGACCCCACATGGGCCTGGACTGGGCCCACGGCTGTTTTGGCTAAAAATGGGCTGTTTTGATTTAATTTTTCTAAAACCGATTTCTAATATTTTCCCGCATGCTTAACATAATTAAAACCCGTCAAAACAACAATTAAACAATCAAACATCGACACAACCCAAAGATCAAAACCCGGACCCACCTTTGACCAACCCAGACCGGCCTGGACCGGGCCTGAACCGGCCTGAACCGGCCTGGTTGGTCCGGTTTGGGCTGGTTTTTCCAGCCTATTCTCACGGTTCAAACAACATCAAACAACAAATTAATCTCAACATGTTTTAATTATCAAACAACCATTTTAACATCCATCCATACAAAAATTCATGATTATGAACAAACCATAAAAATATGCCAAGAACACTAACTTATTATAAATTCATACAACATAATAAAACAACTACTTATCATATTACTACTAAAAATCCTTAAATCACAAAAACATGAACCATAAACAAAGATGAACCAAAATCAAAAGAAACAAAACTAAAGGCTATGTTACTAACTAAAATCATAAATAACCATAACATGAACAAAAACTAAAAGCTATGTGACATCAATTCGTCGAGTAAATCGGAATTGTTACCTTAGCTAGCAAACCACTTAGCACCAAAATAATAAGAAGTATATATAATAAGAAACCCTCCTACTAATCTTCACCCAAAATATACGAGTCTCCAAACTCGTCTTCAAAATTTTCCCCTATAAGAAAAGACAAGAAAAACATTATTAGAACTTAAAACTTAATTTCTCATAATTAAAGTGTTGAAAACGATCTTGACGGAATTGAAATTAAATCGTACGTGAAGATGAGGAGCGAAGAGGAGAGTCTAGAAATATAAGTTAGGACGGATTTAATTAATAAATGAAGATTTTATGAAGGTTTTGCTCAAGAACGATGAAGAACAAATGATGAACGACGAAGAACACGAAGAACGATTAAAGAAAGTGATATTTTGATCTTTATTTGATTTATTGTAAAATGAAAAGTTATTAGTTAGTAATGTGGGTGTGTGTGTGCCGTGTAATTATAGGCAAAAAGGGATGTCGGGTTTTGAAATTGTTGTTACGTAATTGACTCGCGTTTAATAATTATTTTACGGTAAACGATTAAATATAATTAACGATAAAGTTAATTATACTAAATATCAAGATATTATGCTATTAATAATCAAAAGAAAGACAAATATCTAGTCCTATTAGAGGACTTGGGACCCGTGTGGAATGGTGAGAAGACGGATCTGATTTCGAGCGTTTTGCGTAACTTTCGTTAACTGATCGATAAAGTGAAATAATATCTAGATATTATGATATTGTAATCAAAAGTAATGAAAATATCAAGCCCTATTAGAGGACTAAAGGAGCCGTGTAATATGGTGAGGAATCGGTCCGTTTTTGAGCGATTTGCGTAATCTTCGTTGACGGATCGATAAAGTAATTAAATATCTAGATATTTTGATTAGTTTAATCAAAATAATTAAAATATCTAATTGTGAGTGGAAACCGATGACACGCGCGTGTGACTCATGCCAAAGTCGAGTTTCGATTTTGTTTCGCGCTTTACGATGAGTCGGGAATAGTTAAATGACGTTCGGTTAAAACCGTAAACGTTATTCTTTAAATTCCGAATAAATTCAAAATAATTATATTAAATTATGATAAATCTTAATAAATCTAAATAAAACTAAATCAAAAATATTATT
>JAIUZE010021632.1:0-36907 GCA_022085475.1 Heliosperma pusillum | reverse complement strand
CTACAATGTGATAACGGTTGTCTTGGTCTATTATAACTCTATTTTTACTTCATAATAAAAAAACCATTTATGTTCTAAAAATTCTTAGACTCACAATCATAAGTCATAACCTTAGTGATTACCTTAATAAGTACTTCGTATTATGTTGCTTTATGTTTATATCCTCCAAAAGCACTCCTCTCCCCTCCACTCTTTTTTTCCACTCACGTGCTACTTTGCTTCTCCACTCCTTTTACTCCCTACAAAACACAATTATATAAAACCGTCTTACAAAATACAAATCTATATATTAAGAACTAAGAACTACTATTAGGCCATGTTCTTTCCAGCTTAATTTCAGCTCGTTTTATTTCATTTCAGCTCTATTCAACACAATTTTGTTTAGCTTTAGGCCTTTAGCCAGTTCTATTCAATTCATCTTTTTCACAAAATAATTAAGTCTTACTTCAACTCCGTTCGCTTCAACTTGGATCCATTCAATTTAGTTTCATTAAGTTCACCTTCATTTAACTTAGTTCAACCGAAAAGAACATGACCTTAATATCATGATTCGTTTGAACTAAATGTCAATTACCGAGTATAAAAGAGAGCACTTTTACAAACTTCTTACATATCTTACATAATAAGACCGTCTTACCCAATAACTCATATACACTACCAATTAAACAAAAACACAAACCCATTAACTTCATTCTTATCATAATCATCCAAAACATGAATCTTCAAGGAAAAACACTCAATGCTCAACTCTTAGTATAATTCCAAAAAAAAAAAATCCTCCCATTTACGATTTATGTCTATCTCTCTCTATAAAACCCATATCATATCAAAATTCACATCCTAAAATCAAGCATTTACACCAAAAAAAATGAGAGCACTAATTATTCTCCTAATTATTACACTTTCTACCATTTTATGCACTAACCAATGCTTAAGCCAAACACAATCACCCATTAAAACAATAGTTGTATTAGTGCTAGAAAACCGGTCATTTGACCATTTAATCGGTTGGATGAAACGACTAAACCCACAAATAAACGGTCTAACCGGAACCGAATGCAACCCAATATCAACAAAAAACCCGGGTTCAAAAACGGTCTGCGTATCGGACGACGTCGAATACGTAGACCCGGATCCAGGCCACGAATTCGAAGACGTAACAAAACAAATATACGGGTCAAGTCAAATACCGGTCATGAACGGGTTCGTAGAACAGGCATTATCAATGACAGGAAATGTGTCCGACACGGTTATGCGAGGTTTTAAACCCGAAAATGTACCAATAACAGCGAGACTAGTGAAAGAATTTGCGGTTTTTGATAGATGGTTTTCCGGGTTACCCGGGCCAACACAACCAAATAGATTGTTTGTGTATTCGGGTACGTCACATGGTGCAATAAAACACGTGAAGAGACAGCTGGCATTAGGGTATCCACAAAAGACGATATTTGATTCAGTGCATGAAAATGGGTTAAATTTTGGGATTTACTTTCAGTCAGTTCCTAGTACTTTGTTTTATAGGAATTTGAGAAGATTAAAGTATGTTTTTAAGTTTCATTTGTTTGATAAGTTTAAGAAAGATGCTAAAGCTGGTAAACTTCCTAACTTGGCTGTTATCGAACCCAGGTAATAATAATTCATTCTCCTTTCTTGTCTTTTTATGTTTTTTACCGTGTCCGGTTTTAAGATCGTTGTATGGGGTATAAATGCAGTTCATAGATTATATAATCAGTTGTAGTTTATGAGCTTTATAATAAAGTTTTTGAGTTTTATGGTAAAGATTATGAGTTTTATCATTAAAATTTATAAGCACAATATTAAAAACTAAATTTTTAATAAGCTCGAAAAAAATACTCGTAAACTCGATTAGATATATATTGGTTGTACAATGCTATTATCAACTGGAGGTATAATCATATTGTGGTATAAATGAGTTTATAGTAGTTTATGTATTTTGTTTGTTAAATGATGTGCGTAAATTGTTATAAATAAGTCGGTTTTTCAATTTCTAACTTTTGTTTTAGGGGATGGGGTGTAATTGATGGATTTGTTATTAATGATTAGGCTCGGGTTGGGTTTCCGCTTGTTGGATTTTGGGTAGACTTAAATAAGTCACAATAGGGATCTGTGACTGGCCTCTTACAATCATCTTTTCCTTTTAAAATTATTTTAATTGGGGGAGTCATAAAAAAGAATTATTTGTGTTAAAATACTTTTCCACATATATTACCGAAATGAATTCTGTTGGAGTGAACAGAGAGATAAGAATATTAGTTTTTTCACAAGTGTGATTTTTAATTAGTATATTTTGTCAAGCTAAATTTTAGTTAAGTATTTCTTTAAATTCTTGAAAACCTCGAGGGTTCAAGTGAGTGTAGTCTTTTTGGGTTAGGAGAATTTCTTATAGTTTATCAATAACTTTATATTTGATCATTTCAACATTAGTATTTATAGTACACAATCATTTATCCCAGTTACTATAAGTAAATCGATATTGACTAGAGTGCGAAATGGATAATGCATAGGTTCTTCGATTTAAAAGGAAAACCAGCAAACGACGACCACCCGTCACACGACGTCGCAAATGGGCAAAAGCTAGTAAAGGAAGTGTACGAAACACTAAGGGCTTGTCCACAATGGAATGAGACGTTATTGATTATAACATATGATGAACATGGTGGATTTTATGATCATGTCCAAACACCTTATGTTAATGTACCTAGCCCTGATGGTAACACGGGTCCGCCTCCTTCATTTTTCAAGTTCGATAGGCTTGGTGTTCGTGTGCCTACGATCATGGTATCGCCTTGGATCAAGAAAGGAACCGGTATTTTCTTATACTCGATCTTTTTATTATGGTCGATTTGTTACATATTATTATATGTGTATTCAACTTATTTAGTGTAATAATGAAATTCCAGCATGATAACTGAACGAACGTAAAAATGTTATCAAGAAAATCAACAAAAGAGTATGAGCCAAGTATTAACATCACTTTGAGCATTTTTGTAACACAAATTCTAATTTGTGACGGACATTTTTCGTCACAAGCTTGTGACGGAGCAAAAGCGATCATTTTTATGAAAAATGTAACCATTATATGACTGGTAACATTTTATAGATGATTACTTTTAATCATAAAATAGTCACATTTAGTCCGTCACAAGCTTGTAACCGTCACAAGCTTATGATCGTCACAAGAGAGACCTGACTATTTTTGTAATAGTGAGGTTCGATTGATTTCTCTTTTTGTGATTTAGGGAATGTAATTGAGTACGTGCTTTGGTTTGTAGTGCACCTTTTTTGGGTGCTTTTTGACTACTTGCACCGACAATTTGCTTAAATTAATTTAATGTTTTAATATAAGTGGTCATTAAATGCTTGTTTAATACTTCCTCCATTCAACTACACTCTACCACTTTCTTTTTTTGTACACTATTCACAAGCGATCATATAATTGCAATTTTCTCTCAATATATAAGTAAAAAATATATTCATGTGTGATCTTGTTTGATTCGTCTTTACGAGTACATTATTAATATCTACTCCCTCCGTCCCGATCATTTGTTTACCATTTCCATATTTGGGTGTCTCATTCATTTGTTTACCTTTCTATATTGGAAGACTTTTGATGAGTAATTTCATCACCCAATGGGACTATTGTCCACTTGTCATCTTATGACATTATCCCACAAATGGTCCCCTCCCCTTTCCTTGGTCTTTGTGCCAAAACAGCAAAGGTAAACAAATGACCGGGACGGAGGGAGTAACTTTAAATTCGTGGCAAAACACGAAGCTAACAACCATTACCGTGCACAAAAATCGTCTCGGGCAAATGTGAAAAAACAAAAAAAATTGGTAGAGGGGAGTTGAAAATGGAGGTGAAGTCTCCTAAGTTTCCTGCCTTCTCAAAACAAACTCTAGGTGTGTCTATGCATTATCATTAATTCTCTTGAATTTAATTCATCTTTTGATTAAGTAATTTTGGATTTGAATCTAGGTCACCATACGGTGACTTTGATCTACGAGCTATTATGATTTTTTTTGAGCTAACTAGTTGAATTTCGATCTTATAGTTGGTTGGGTAAATAATGATCGTACATTATCCAACACTACATGACATATATTTAGCTAAAAATAGACAGTTGCCAAACACATCACTACTAAAAAATGAGGCTATCGTAACACCATGAAAATGTTGCACAATGTCTTATTAATGTTGCTTTATACTTTAGGCAACATTTTGATGAGTGCTGCCTAAAGTCTCGTTGCAATAGCCCAATGCAACACTTAGTGCAACACTATATGAATAAAAGCAACACTTGTGTTTTTAGTATGCAACACTTTTTTTATAGCAACACTTGAGATAAACAATTGCAACACTTTTGTTGTCTAAAGAGCAACACTTTCTTTAATAGATGCAACATTTTTCATGTTAGTTAAAGCAACACTTCCGCAACAGATGCAACATTTTTAGTTTTGGTAATGCAATATTTTGAAGAGGCAAAGAATTTCATTCCACCAATAAAACGTAGTTACATTTGCAGACTTTTTTTTTTTATAAAATGTTAGCACTATATTAAAGCGATCTCAAATACACTTGCACAAATGTTATACATCCCTAGTACAATCTAATACAAAACTAAAACTTGAACATCTACGCACTTCGGAGGTAAAAATTCCGCAATCAACAAGAACTTGCTTCTGCCACATGTGTATGTCTCTAGGATGTCTGCTTTTTCTGCCCCTTCTCTCATAAGAACCTACACAATGGAAAAAAACAGGTTTAAAATTTTTATCAAGATACGTTTGCGACGTACGAAGCTTCCATGCC
Organism: Heliosperma pusillum; assembly: GCA_022085475.1. Lineage (NCBI taxonomy): Eukaryota > Viridiplantae > Streptophyta > Magnoliopsida > Caryophyllales > Caryophyllaceae > Heliosperma > Heliosperma pusillum. Next base: position 32,073 of record JAIUZE010021632.1, on the reverse strand, counting down.
AACAAAAAAATAAAACTTGAAGAATGACATGTTCCAGCTTACATACTGTGTACCTCTACCTCTAGGAGATAATCTCCTATTGCAATGCAATTGTTCTACCAGATTCCCATAGAAAGGCATGAGGGAAAATTCTTGTTTTTCTTTTGAAATTTGTGAATGGTTTAAGCTGAAGATGAAATGTTTACTCGTTCTTTAATCTTGCTACTAATTGAACTTAACAACAAATAATCACCCCCCACCCCCACATCATCAAAAATTTTAAGATTCGATAATACTAAAGACACTCTTAGCAGTTGATGTATAATGAACTTCACATGAAAGAAGGCAATTAGAACCAAAAACAATACTAACAACCATTATTAGTTTAACACTCAAAACCTTTAACTCATCAATTTATTAGTCACAAAACAAAATCTGACCAACATCTTATGATTGCAAACATCATAAACAAACTATTTAAGTTCAGATCATATAGGGAATAAATTCAATCTCACCTGGATAGGCTTTCAGATGTATGTCTTTTCAAACTTCGAATCTTAGATTGCTTGGTTGATACTTGGGCTATATACAAAATCCTGTCAAGAATATATCCATATTAACGTCTACCTCAAACTCGATCTTTGAACGACAACACAAATTATAGTGTAAGACAGTCTTACACTGTGAGACGGTTCGTTTTTGGAAAAAAAAAATGTTCATTTAGTGCTAATAGATGAGTTTTTATTTACATAATCAGACCGTCTAAGTAGTGTAAGATTGTGTCATGCATTGACTACAAGGACAAAGGCCTCCCTTAAAGAGAATAATAAGAGAAAAGAATGGAGGGAGGGGCATATCATGACAAGTTGGAGCTTGAACGGGATTATGTCAAATGTAGTGAGTATTATAAGTAATGCAAACTCTCATTGAAGACCTACAAATTATCATAAAAAAAGACGGGTTGTTGACATTATAACAACAAATGTGACAATGTGACAAACAACCTAATGTAACTTACAAATGGTAGTGGTTATTTTTCGTCTTAAATGGGTCACATTGACCTCGTCATTTTTAAAAAACAAAATGCGATCGTTTTAAACAAGACTAAATGTATATAACCATTGTAAAGCCATTAAGAACATTGCACACTCTATATCGTAATAAAAAATGACATGAACATTAATAAACAAGGGCATGGCTAAAAGATGCAACTAGTGAAAGAATATATTTTCCAGTATAATGCTTCAAATCATCAATCATGAACTCTAGTTTAAAAAGTTTATCATCTTAACCACAAAGTAAGCAGTAATTGCATACATACAATGCTAATTAATATTGCACAATGAGTCTGCCAATTATTTATTTATAAATAAGATCCCCAAATTCAATGAAAAACCCTAATTGAAAAAACCTCCCAAGTTTACTTCATATTTAATTGATACGAAATTGCCAATACTATCAATTCATGACTATAAATTTATAAGTCAAACAATCAGCAACCAGAAATAGCAGTTTACAAAAACAATTACAAAGTAGCTAGCAATCAAGGTGAAGCAAACACATCATATTCCGCACAAATCAACAACTTAATAGCAAACATATTGAATGATATTTTTACAATTAGATCTAAAATTAAGTGATATTAAATCGAATCTATCAAAATTACTAAAACCAAACCTGAATATATCGATTAATGAGGCTTGAGGATGGCTTGTGGATGAGGACAGCGAAACGGAAGATGATGGGAGAAATGGAAATGGGGGGATTTTAATGTACTCAGTACTCATGAAACAACTAATGGGGCACTAAAATTGCACTAAGACACGCCGCTACTTGTTTCAGTTTTAATAATCCGTACATAATCGGGTACTTACTTTTGGGTCCGTTTTAGTTTTATCAATCATAAAACAAGTAGACTGGGTAAAGCTCAATCTGATAAGGCTATCTCGAGATCGAAAGTGGCCTGAAAGCATGATCGGAATGACCCGATTCCAAATTACTAGACCCTAATGACCCGATTTAAAGTGACCAAAGTGTTTGAAATGACCGAAAAGACTTATTTTAAGCAATCTCCTTACTTGAAATGACCCAAAGAACCCCGAATAACCCGATCCAAAATCACCCGACCTGGAGTGACCCAACTCGATAATGACCGGATTTGGTAATTAACCCTAAAATGACCCGACCCGAAGAGAACTGACACAAACCCAACCTGAATGCACCATTGACCAGGTCTAAATAGGAGTAATAAACTCTACTGAACAATGTAAAAGATTAAATTATCATTTTAATCACAAATTGTGAATTACTAATATAATCATTTTCAGAAATTCTCTTATCGGTCTTGCAATAATGTTTTTGTGAGACATATCACATAATAAATGTATTTATTTATTTAGTTTGTTTTTTTTGTTACTTAAATAAAAAGTTCTTGTTATGTCTTACAGTAAAGAAGAATAAGACACACTCTTAAGAGACTTACTCAACTATTTACTTTCTTGAAGTACTTGTATTGTTACATAATTGAATTTATACTCATGTCCTCGTATAATATTATTAAGTAAGTGTTGACATTATTGTCCAGATTCGTAACATCTTCTTAATACAAGTGTTGCAATTTATATGCTGAGAAAGCAACATTGCATAAAAGTGTTGCAATTTGAATGTAAAAATGCAACACTTCATACGAAGTGTTACAATAGTTCCGAATACGCAACACTTACTCTATAGTGTTGCTTATGCAACTTGTGATACCCAAAAATGCAACACTTTTAACGAATGTTGCGTGCGGAATGTTGCAATAACTTCATTTTGTAGTAGTGCATGGTGATCAAATAATAGAGGGTTATGAGTAATGACTTGTGGGTCGATACAATATATAAGATGGGCACCTATATTTCGCAATTACATTATTGCAATTTGATGGATTTATACCATTAATGTTATTATCCCCCAAAACCCAAACCCCCTTATAATAAATTTGTGTATTATTGTTGGCAACATTATTCATATCATCAGCAGATCCAACAATTCTCATAGGCAAACTTATGGCTCCAGAAGCCAAAACGTATTGTAGTTGTATCTTTTTATCGCTGCTAAAAAAAAAATTATTTGAGTGGCGTAGTTTAAGGCCATTTAAGGGAAATGAATCAATGATGACTAGATAGATAGTAGAAACGTAGAATGTTGGTTACTAATGCCTTTTCTTATACGTGTAATATATTTGCAGAATCTGTTTGAAATTAACACGGATAAAATGTTAATATTTGGTGATAAAAAGTTGCATGTCATTACTTTATTGTTACAAATATGACTTTTAGTTGTAACTTTTTGTTATAAAATGATATTAATTGATTCTTTTTTCGCGTGTTAACTTAAGATCGTCTCAAACAGAATTTAACGGATTTGTTTATGATTTATTGGATGTGATTTGAGCAGTTGTAAGCAAGCCTAGAGGGCCCACTCCAAACTCAGAATATGAGCACTCTTCAATCCCAGCTACGATTAAGAAGATTTTCAATCTTAAATCTAATTTCTTGACCCACAGAGATGCTTGGGCTGGCACTTTTGAGGGTGTTGTGACCCAATTGACCCAACCCAGAACCGATTGCCCAGGTTAGATTTTCTCTCCTAACTTTCGCGCTACATAGATTAGAAACGAGACAACTAATTTAGAAAATCGACAAAAAAATGGGACTGACGATATAATTGGGATTGAGGGAGCACAAACTATCAATTTAGACAGCTGTACACTAACAACTTTATTATAAAAAGAGTAAATTAATAAAAACTCCCTTTTATAAACCACTTTTATAAAATAACTCCCTTTTGAAAACTTTTTAATAAATTACTCCCATAAAATATTCGCAGGTCAAAAATTACACCCAAATTGACCATTCCGACTCCATTTCCGTCAACATTTGAATTTTCAGTTTTTAAGTCTAATTTTTGGACGAAAATACCCTTTTCTTCCTTAAACACCATTGTTTCCCATTTCTTCACCTCCACCATTGTTTCCCATTTTTTCACCTCACTTATAAATTTTTCTCATTTCTTCACCTTACTTATAAACTTTGCTCCTAATCATTTCCCCATTTCCTCCCCAATTAAGGTATATTCTTCTATCTTTTATTTCTATTGTAATTTGCAGCAAGTATAGTATTGATTTTAGTGGAGCGATTTAGGGTTCATCTTTTTCCCCAATTTGTTTGTGAATCTGGTTATGATTTTTAGGGTTCATATTTTCTGCAAATTGGGGGGAAAATGTAGGTACCGCTATTCAATGGAGAGCAGCTATAAAAGCTCCTACCACAGTGTAATCGCGTCTTAGCGCAATGCAAACATGCAATAGCTTGGACAAACATTGTACACTTCGCCATTTGATTTGGGGGAAAATAGCTTGGACAATTTGGGGGAAAATGAGATTGAGAGAGAGAGAGATGAGAGAGACGGACCTATACGTGTATAGGTAGGACTTGGGAGAAAGAAAGAGAGGATGGAACAAGAAATATGAGTTTTGGGTAGGAAAGGGTATAACGGTCAGAAGTTAGCCATTTTCGTCTTAAAGTCAATTTGGGTGTAATTTTTGACCTGAGAAAATTTTATGGGAGTAATTTATTAAAAAGTTTTCAAAAGGGAGTTATTTTAGAAAAGTGGTCTATAAAAGGGAGTTTTTATTAATTTACTCTTATAAAAAATGAGATGATGTCATCAGATAATACCGAGTCTTGATATTATCTTCTCACACCCAAAATACAGGGGACATCAAAATGATAGAGTGATAGACTATACATAATGCATGTGAGAGGGTGGTATCAAGGTCTTAGTACTATCTGATGGACAAATTATTGTTCCTTCTTATACTTCATTACTTCATGGGAGTTCATGCAACTTCTTTATTGTTACTACGATTAAATGAGGTGCCTAAGCTGATACTCCGTACTGCATTCTTTAGATCGGTTCTGATTATTTTAAATTCGGTTTGTACAGAGGTTTTACCAGAAGTAACTCCTCTAAGGAAAACAGAACCAAGCGAAGAGAAAGAACTATCATCATTCCAAAGAGAAATAGTGGAATTAGCTGCTGTACTTAATGGTGATCATTTACTAAACAGTTTTCCCAATGAAATGACGAAGAAGATGAACGTCAAGGAAGCTCATGAATACGTAACAGGGGCCGTTTCGAGATTTCTTAGAGCTGGTAAGCAAGCTGTTAAGCTTGGTGCTGATGAATCCACCATTGTTAATATGAAATCTTCTCTGACCACCAGATCTTCTGTCCATAATTAGTCACTTTTTTTATGGACTGTAATATTTTGTAGTAGTTTCACAATGTAATTAAAATTAATACTAAAAAGATTTTTGGCCAAAGGAAGCCTATATTAAAAGGTTATATCAGTTTAAGAGTATAAGTTTATGACATTCTCTCTTTTTAATCGGATTCAGATCGTTAACTAATAACTTACCCTCTCATAAATTACTCTCGGTTGATAGATACTCATAATGGTTTAACAGTCTCGTCAGGGCTGTCTAATAGCATGTTCAAAAGGTTATAAGAACTGGGCAAGTTCCAGGACTTCCTAAGTGCCCATGTTCCAGTACCATTTACTCAAAAATCAGTATTCCTATTAATTTGGGTCTCAATATGACTTTTAGAATATGACTTCTCCGATTCATTGGACGGTCCCGAGTCTCATGAGTATTTGACTATGCTAAACAATAATTACTAAAGTGTATCACTTGCTCTTCTCTTCAAACTGTTACATGGAGTAATAAACTAAGAATCAACAACGCCGGAAACAATCAATTCTTAGAACGTTAGAGGAAGCGGTTTGGGCAATTCATGCGATGGCATTGGCATTGTCGTCTCGAGCTTGCAATAATCGACATTGAGGAATTGAGACACCGTCTTGTAATCTCCTTCTAAAATCATGTGTTGGATTGTAGACAATAGTACTTGCTCAAGATCTGCCCCGTCGCTCCATTCATGGATCTTGGCTCGGATCAAGCTCGGGTTGCCTGATATTAAATGCCAAACTGGGAAGTCCTTCCTTGGCATAACATGGTCACATTCCCTAAGTTTTAAGGACGAACAATAATCTCCGCTTCCATCTCCTAAATATATTATCTTCATGTTACTCCCTTCCTCATATAGTATCCTTTTTATCACTTCGCCCTATTGAAATAAATCATATTCGAATTACTATTAGAATCGAACACAAATAGATGACGACCAATTCATGCAATTTTTTTTTTAATAAAGTCACGAAGCTAGATTGGCAATTTTGATGCTTTCAGAAATTAAACAAGGTCAAGAATATCATATCTCACGACTTTACCAACCAAACTAGCTGACATATGTATTTATTGAATTTAAATGTAAGCTATTAATTAATATAAAGAAGTTTATGTATATACCTTGCACATATTTGGAGGGCATGGATTGCAACAACCATGAGGAGACTTGGTGAAATCATGGTGAGGATGAATCCTCAACCTCCCTTCTCCATCCACATAACTCGGATTCGTGTTAGTTTCCGAGAAATAATCTGTTAACCCTAGATGATCCAATATTGTTTCAATGAAGAACGTATTTGCATCACTAACAATTCTCAATTCACACCTGAACAAAGACAAATGCCAACATGCAACGTTAAGTTATTTTTTCAAGAGTCTAATAATTAGAATTTTACCTATTTCCAATACTAGACGGTAAAATTTTACGTACCCTAATGAATGGGCAGCTTTGATGGCCGGAACAATGCGAGGATGAATCGGAATTCTTGTTAAAACATCGGCAATTTGATCAATTGTAACTCCTTGTTCATGCATTATGTTCATCATCGTATCCTGTTATATCATACGCGAAATTAATGAAAAAACAATTCACAATTATAGAGAACAGAGCTACATACATAAACGTTAAAAAAATCACAAGTATGAATTTGTAACAAAATAAATTCAAACAGTCGATGTTTAACAAAAACGTACCATGACGGTGTTCCATGACATCGTAGGAAGAAGCTTATTAAAAAGCTCCGTAAAACCTAGCTCGTCACCAACCCAATTATCACTATCAACGTCAATAATCGTCTTATCAAAGTCGAAAATCACGACAATTCTCTCCATTATTAGTATACCAGTATTTTTTTTTTGTATGTGTTGTGAATTCTGATGTTTTCGTTGATATCTCAACGTATTTGAGATTAGGGTATTTATATAAAAACGATATGAAGGACTTAGCTCTAAGTGTACGCTGAATAATACGAAGATGCCAAAGGAATATTGCCAAAAAAAATGCATGCTTAGATTAAATTGCAAGCTAATTAAGAGTCTAACACCGCCTTTTGCTTTATTTTAGGGACATATAACACGTTTTTTATGTGTTAAGCTAGTACTTTCTAGGTTAATATCGAGTTCTAATTTACACTTTCACGTAAGATTGGGACCGTTTGATGATATTAGAATTTATTAGAATTTATTAGCTAATTTTCTAGTATAATACTCCAAAGTTCAAAAGTCGTCTCTTATTTATTGTAATCATAAAATAAATTTAAATTCCGCAGAAAGCCAGAGAGACTTGAAATAACAAACAAGTTTATAAAAATGGACGAGTGATAATCTCAAGAAATAAACAACATTAAAATATTTTTTGCTTTTTAAATGCTAAATACAACCGACATCCATTGTTTCGATTTATTTTTTACTCATCTTATTCATTACGTAATAAAAGAAAACAAAATAAAAAATGTAGTACCCTTATTATACAATACATGAACATCCATGAGTACCATGACCATGCATGGTCATACCCTCATACTCGGGCAATTCCAAGTTTACTACTCCCACCGTTCCATTTAATAGTTTATATTTATTTTATTTTTACCTCACAAAAGAAAATAAACGTAAACTATTCACTGAGTCGGATGAATATTTCACCTACTTTTCGTCATTCTTCTCGTCGTTCTCAAAATCAGAAACTGTAATAGCTCGGGTAATACCAGAAGGGTTACCAATGGTGAGTTTACCAGAGCTCGGGTCTTCAATGTAGAAATCACTGAGCGTGATCCAAATCAAGAGCTCCTTAGATTTCACACCTTGAACCTTCTTCATCCGACCAGTTTCGACAAAAGCTGTGACATGGGTGTCGTAAGACACCACTCTTTTCATCTTGGTGAACTTGTGCTGGACCGGTTTTTTCTGGGTTAACCACATGAACCCGGTCGACTTATTGTACCCAAACTCTTGTATGTCAACCAAGGGAAACAAACTGGTTGGTATGTTGATCTCTTTCAATAATTCATTCAACTTTTGCTTGCATTGTACTGTACCAGTGTATGTTTCTGCGTCTTTGCGATGGGTTTCGATCAATTGGGCTGCCATTTTGATTTGTAATTGTATTGGTGAGATGAATACTGAATTTATCTTTTGTGTTCGGGTTTGAATGCGGTTATATAGAGGAGTATTTATAGGTGTGTAAGTTTGCTTCTAGTCATTTTTGTAAGGCTAGGAATTTATTTGGCCTTCAATTCTAGTAGGAAGTGGAGGATTTCAACTAATAAAGCAGCATCATTTATATAACCCTGAGCTGGTGACTCTGCCAATTTTTTCAAGTCTTAAGGACGATTCGACTTCTATATAGTTTGATGGCTGCGCGTAGTTCTGCTGTGACTGTCCTGGTATGGAGCACTCTGAACTATAGTAGCATAACATTGGCAGTGATGCAGTCTCAAAAATATTCGGCACTTTGTATAATTTCCTCATGATGGCAATGTTGGTTGTACACTTGTACCTTTAACTTTTCGGGTGTGCATGCTGGAAGCCTGGAACAGAGAAGCAGGGTGGTTTAGGCAGACGATTCAATATGAAGATACGCTTACTTGTCAGTTGTCCCGCTACTATATAGTCACGCTGTCATTCATCCAACTTGATCCGAGGAAGACTATTTACTTCCATCTTAATTATTAAAGCTTGCTGAATGCTCTATGAACCCAGTTGGAGGTAATTGTATATAGGAGTATAAACAAGGCACAAGGAAATGCAGTCGAGGGTGAAGAAAAATGATTTCAACATGTATGTCCTCGCACAATTCTCTGCCACCTTACTGTATGGAGCAGCAGACATAAAAATATATATAGCATTTCAATGCCTGATCTTCAACCTTCCCAATCGTATTTCTGATAGGTCGATAATCTGTAAAGAATGAAAGACTTCATGATTTCGGAACTCACAGTCAGTCCTCAGCATGGGCTTGCATGTTCATTCCAATAAAGCAGCTGTGCTGAACTTGGGCATGAACATTTTTCAGCAGTCTTGGATCCTTAAATCTTGATCACAGACTCGAACCAAAAAGCAAATTCAAATTATCAGAAGTCTCTACCTGATTCGACAACCACCTGAACCACATCACAACACAAAAAATGATCTCCTATATTACATCCTGATCATTTCGATAGTGTCAACTGTCAAATATCAGGCTGAAACATAAGCAAATCAGTCGAATTTCCGGATCTGAATTCAAACACTCAGACACTCTCACCCATGTCCGACACTTGCAGCTGTGTCAAACTAACATATCTCACTGCTGTCACACGTAACACTACGAAAAATCCGACAGAATGGCTGTAACACAGAAATAGCATCAAAATTCAACAACAGATGATCAGAAATTTAAGCTCTTACCAAATTACCAAATACATAACTCAGATTATGATGATCAAATTTATATCTGAACTCACATCATAGAATAAATGGATTAACAGACATATAATCATTCATGCAGCTCGTCTCATTAAAGACGGTAAATGTGTCATTCCTGATAATGGTAAAAGTGTACCTGACAGAATCTCACACATGGGCCACAATGTGATGTAAATTACTCCACAATTGAAGTATTTTACCAACTTTTTACATTATTATTTTTCTATAATATATCTTTATTAAGAGAATAAAAACAATATAATGACAGCTATGCATAGTGGCAAACTTCAACATTCACCAACTTGCATGTGACTATCATAGTAACAAAAAAAATGTAACCAGTATAGTAATAATATTGTAAGAAAATTAATACTATAATGTATTTATTTGTTATGCAAAAATTATTTTATTTCATACTTTAATTTTAGTCCATTAATAATATTAAAAAAAAAAAATGGGTCTTTTTTTATTTTTCACATTTTAGCCAGGGTGGCAAGCAATATTATTAACCTTAGTGAAAAAATGTTAACCCAAGTTAAGGAATTAATTGATTTGGAAAAATAAAATAAAGTAGGTTAGCCTAACAAAATTAAGTACTACCTTTAAATACAAGAATAATTCATTTGTCCAATTTTTTATTTTTATTTTATTTTCATAAATCCCTAAAATTTTGACAGTAATTCATCAGAGTTCAGATATTTCCCAGAAATCTGGATTTCTGTTAATTATTTATTGGGCGTTTTTCTAGGGTTCTTTGATGATTGATATTCCTGATTTTTAGGTAATTTATCGTATTTTTTCCCGAATTTATTGAATTACTGTTGAATTAGGGTTTATTGCATAGTTATGCTCAATTTCAGTCAATTTTGTTTATTAGTAATGATTCGACTGCACATTTTCAGAATTAATGGTGTTCATGATGTTACTCGAATTCGGTAGTGTAGATCTAATTGATTTGGAATTGTTTTTTTATTTTTTTTGTGGTTTTTTTGTGTTGAATTAGTGTAATTGAATCCTTAATTACGCTGTATTTTAGGAATTCTATCGTGATTTGGAGGAATGTGTTGTTGTTTGGCTGTTCAAGGCAGTAGTAGTATTCGTGTCGAAAATCGAGTTTTAGGTGTTTGATCAACACTAACAATCGAGTTTTGTTGAACTGTTGCAAGTGTTTTTGTTTAATCAGATGTGTAGTTTGTTGATTGTGACATTTCTAAATGACCAAATGTATATTAAAAATGGGGAATGGCAATTCAATTTTCGGGTGATATCACTGTTTCATCGTTGTTCGGACTGTAATTTTGCTTAATTATCGTTGATTTTCCTGCGTCGGATACTTGTGGACTGGTTTGATTGTGCAACTGATTGACTAAAGTTCCAGGTTGGACAGGGGTAATTCGATCATTTTTTTATATTGTAATCATATTAATAGTGTATCTTGCGAAGATTAGAATGTACTTCCTCCGTTTCTTTTATTATTCGTCATCATTTCAATTCTCCTAGGGTAAATTCAAAGAATGGGGTTTAGTAGTACATAGCATATCCGTGAATACTTACTGAAGACAAATGTCGATCTGGATGAATATAGTGTATATGGTCGTTTAACAATCTAATTATGCTTCCGAGACATTTGTCACTGGCTGTACATTTTGGATGTCTAGTTGTTTTGTCCGGAATTCACCATATTTTTTGGATGTCACTAGCAACTTACAATTTCCATGTGTTAGATCGATTCGATTCCCTACCGTCTCTTTGATTTATTTATTTTGAATGTGGACTAAGCAAAATGGTATCACTGAACTCTTTATGCTTCTTGTATCATGGGTAGTAGCGTGTCGATGCATTTTAGGATACAATTTTCATTATAGGATGGCCAGTGTTTTCAACACAGGGGTAAGATTGCTTACATCCCGGCCACACTTTACCCTGCCATTTTGTCCAGGCAAACCTATATAATTTTCAGGTGCATTGGATTTCTTGGTAATTGACTGTACCTTTATAATTGTTGCAGACTTATTCCTCCTGACGCAACCCACTTTGTATTAGGCAAATTTTGAACAGCTGAAGTCACTTCTACTTTTCAGCGTTGGGTAAGAACTCGGTTTAGAGAAATGGAATGTAATAAAGATGAGGCTGCTAAAGCCAAAGAGATTGCAGAAAAGAAGCTCAGAGAGAAGGATTTGAACGGAGCTAAAAAATTTGCTGTGAAAGCTCAGAGTTTGTATCCGGGGTTGAATGGTCTAGAACAGTTGCTGATGACTGTGAACGTTTACATGTCCGCTGAAAAAAAAGTCAACGGGGTATCTGATTGGTATGCGGTACTTGGTGTTGATATATCATGTGATGATGAAACATTGAAGAAACAGTACAGAAAACTTGCCTTAATTCTGCATCCTGACAAAACCAAATTAGTTGGTGCTGAAGGTGCTTTCAAATTAGTGTCAGAAGCTTGGAGTTTGTTGTCGGATAAAACCAAGAGAGCCGCATATGACCTAAAGAGAAAAGCATATAAGCAAAATAGATCTTCTGTGAGTGGTATATATGAGAAAGTTATTCCAACCCATCCTTCTACCAATATATTCAACGCGACTAAGAACTCCCCGAATCCTCATTTAGCGCCTCCGAAAGTAAGCAATACATTTTGGACTGTATGTACAAACTGCAAGATGCAATTTGAGTATGTTCTTCAGTACCTAAACAAAAGGCTTCAATGCTACAGCTGCAAGAAGCCCTTTCTGGCAATATCAACTGCACCTCCTCAGACCAAGGCACCCACGGCTGGTTACATTCCGCATGACACTTCCGGCCTTCCCTCTATGAAGCCATGTGTCTCTACTTCAGCAAATAGACCGGCAGTATACTCAGGTCTGTATATAGATCTCCTTCACCTCCAACTTTTGATAGTACAAATCAGTAGTATAATTTTTGGGTTCCGTGTTCAGCATATATCACCTTCCATGTCAATGATGAAATAAAACAAAATTGTCTCAGTAAACTCTCTATGTTTGTTCTAACTTTTGCATTTTACATGTAATTTTTATGATGTGTCATCCAGAAGTAGCATCTTTATGTTTTCCACACATGGATAAGGTTGCATGCATTCAATCCCTCTCAACGTATATGATTGGGATAAGTGCGCTATTTTATATATAAGTTTATGGTAAATTGTGTTAATTTCTTGAAGATAGTGTGAAACTGATCAGAGATTCTGCTATCTTTTGCCTTCTTTCCCTTGCCATTTTTCAAACTTTATTGCTTAAGAATTAAGATTTACTTATTGCAGTAGACGTAGGAAGAGTGCCGGCATATTCCTCTGCTACAAATGGTGGTGAAGCTAATGGTTCACACTCTATGGTGAAGGCCGAGAAACCTAGAAAAAGAAGGCGTAAAAATGGACTGAATGTAGATGAAAGTGAAATAGTGAAGTTGGATCAACTATCAAATGGCAGTCAATCATCTGGTGTTGGTACAGAGAAGGTGACCAATGTTGGGAGTATATGCCATCCTAGCATAAGAGAGATGTCATTTCTCGAAACTCGTAATATGATAATGGACAAAGCTAGGAAAGACATCTGCAAAAAGCTTAATGAATGGAAGAACTTAACAAACATTTCAAACAAAGCGGCTAGTCTCAAGAAAAAAGAGAAGTCAAAAGTGAACGCTGACCGAAATGGAACGTCAACTGTTAGAGGCAAACATATTGCAAATGCTGAAGCCAAGAACCCAGATGAGAAACTTAACACCATTTCACCTATGAATTCTAATGATTCTGAAACACAGGCTTTTGATGAGGATATGATTGTTCCAGATTCAGACTTTCATGATTTTGACAAGGGTAGAACTGAGAATTCCTTTGGTGATAATCAGGTGTGGGCAGCTTATGATAATGACGACGGTATGCCTCGTTACTATGCCATGATCCACAATGTGCTATCAAGGAGGCCATTCAAGATGCGCATCAGCTGGTTAAACTCCAAGATCACTTCAGAGTTTGGGAACCTGAATTGGACTGGATGTGGTTTCTACAAAACCAATGGAGATTTCCGGGTAGGCAAACATGAACTTAACAAGACTGTTAATTCTTTCTCGCATAGGGTGAAATGGACAAAAGGTTCTAGAGGGGCCATTCGTATATACCCGACCAAAGGAGATGTGTGGGCCCTATACAAGAATTGGTCGTCCGACTGGAATGAGAAGACCGCCGATGAAACAATACACCAATATGAAATGGTGGAAGTTCTTGCTGATTATAATGAAGAGAAAGGTACAACTGTTGTCCCACTCGTGAAAGTTGCTGGTTTCAAGACGGTGTTCCATAAGCATGTTGATGAGAAGGAAGTTAGGATGATTCCAAGAGAAGAAATGTTCAGATTTTCTCATCAAGTTCCTTCTTACTTGCTTACTGGTCAAGAATCGACTAAAGCTCCCAAGGGTTGCCTGGAGCTCGATCCTGCAGCTATACCAACGGAACTACTTCAGGTGACTCCAGAAACTAATGAGCATATACCAAAGGAAGATTTTGAAGGAGTCGAAAGGGATGATCCATCTGAAGTTAAGAATACTCAAGTTAAAGAACAGGTAAATTGTGAAGAAGTTGAAAGAGAAGATCCATCAGAAATTAAGAAAACTCAACTCAAAGAATCAGTTAATTTTGAGATTGCAAGTGAAGTGAGGATGATGGATGATGGGATTTCTACAGTCGGGTGAAATTCTTGCTGATTCTTGAAGAATGAAAAAAATCAAGTGTTCCATGTTGAAGTCAAGAATTCTTATATTTGTCAAGTGTTCAAGACATATATTGAGGAAGCTGAGATGTTGATATCAAATCGATGACTTGAGACTTTTTTTTGGTGCTGATCTGAAGGCGATAGTATATGTAGTGTACATCTTCAGTAACCACAGGAATACAAGCAGTTTTTTTTGCTATAGGTATAGTTAACTTTAACCTTTGTTTTATCTTATTTGCAATATATGGTTTTAGAAATCTAGTCAACATGGCAGGAATGCCAACACAATTTGTTTGATTTTCAACTACAGAAATTAATGCACATTTTAATCACCTCTCTTAGTAATGGTCAATAGCAGACTTTCTGATCAGAAACTGAGATGGTATTATCATATTATGTGTAACCTGTGTGCTTTTCATTTAATTGTATGTTTGATGAGTTTGATCGCGCATCTAAGATCGTCTCATATAGGTTTTTGTAATATTACCTATCCATTTTGTGTTATTCAGTGAGGGGGCCTGAATTGAACACAAATTCTGTTATCAGTGTGTAGCAAATTGTAATCGAATAATTGTGTATCAATCTGATATGGTAGCGTCGTGATCTCGTGGAGCACACCAAGGTCAGGATTCAGGAATATGCTCTTTACTTGCTCAGAGTCGCAGGAGAAAAGCGTTTATATGGACGGACCTTACATGTTGGATCTGATCCCAAATGGTAATGTTCAATCTAATCTAGGTCCGACTTGTTTTCGCGAGTCCAAAACTATTAATTTTTTTTTTTAGGGTAGACCATTCGGTTTAATCCGAATTCGAACCGGGTAAGACCAGTCCAAAACTATTATTGATCCGCCATCATGTATAGGTGAATAAGCCAGGAGTACCACTAGCCCCCTAGGTGACTACTGAGTACTGACTACCGAAGTACGAGTACGTAAGCTGTAGGAGAACGAGTTTGTTCTCTAACCTGTGGCAGAGGAAAAAAATAGTTTGAGCCATGTTAGAAGCTGGCTTAGTTAGTCTTGGGTACGACGGTTTTACACTAATATAGTCATAAAACGGATCTAAATACAACTTATCAGTGGGTAAAAATGGTTACTAAGTCATCCCATTTATATTAAATTTGTGTAAAATCGCCTTACACAAGTCTTTGTGTCGAAAAATATAACTAAGATTTGGGTTTATTGCTTTCCGATTAACCTTACTCTAGAACTTATTGAAAAGATCATTAGCCCTCCAAATTATTTAAAAATTGTGTAATACGACCTTAAGCAAGAAGTTTGTAAAACGGTTTTACTTGTACAAATTTTCCTAAGGAACTATTTTATTGAGAAGTAAACCTGGCCCCTGATCCAAATGACCTTGCTAAATTAACTCGACCCAAACCCGAATTGACCTGACCCTATCCAACCCGACCAGAATTACTATTTTTACATACTGACCATTATCCTCAAATAACTTACAACCAACCAGTCCGACCCAAGTTCTTGCAAATCCGAATTTCCAGAGTCCAAATTAACCCGATCAAAACCTTATCCAATTGACCCGTTTACCAGTTCTACTGCTCAACCAATAAAACCACTCATACAAATTCAAATTGTACAATAATCAAACATCCCATGAGAAATGAAGAATGAAAACCACCCGAATTGGATAACAGATAACAGATAACACAAAAGAAAAGAAAACAAACTTTATGAAATTGTGACATGTCCCCACATTTTGCCAGTTTCCCACCCAACAAAATCTCATTCAACTGACTTACTCTAACCACACTTCTCCCACCTTATCTCTTCCCTTCTTTCATCCACATTTGTCTCTCACACCTTACCAAATGGAAAACAACAACCAACAACAACAACAACAACAACAACAACAACAACCTCAACAACAACAAGTTCCAACAACAACAGGTTATCCATTACAAGAAGAACCATTCAACAACAACAACCAACTAGTGCAACAACAAGAACAACAGCTACAAATGTTTTGGTCATACCAACGTCAAGAAATCCATCAATCCACTGACTTCAAAAACCATCAACTCCCTCTTGCACGTATCAAAAAGATCATGAAAGCTGACGAAGACGTTCGCATGATCTCTGCAGAAGCTCCTATACTATTTGCAAAAGCATGTGAACTATTTATCCTCGAACTCACTATTCGTTCTTGGTTGCACGCTGAAGAGAACAAACGACGTACGCTTCAGAAGAATGACATTGCTGCAGCCATTACTCGTACTGATATTTTCGACTTTCTTGTTGATATTGTCCCTAGGGAAGAATCTAGGGACGATAATATTACGATCAATAACATGAATATGTCGCTTGTTGCGCCTGGTGTTGTGCCTGCTAGTGGTGTTCCCTATTATTATCCGCCTCCTATGGCGCCTGCTGCCCCTGGGATGGGTGTGGGAATCGGAATGGGGATGGGGATGGGGATGTATGTTCCGCCTCCTTCGCAGGCGTGGCAGGGTGTTTGGCAGGGTGCTGCTGCTGCTGCTACCGGTGTTCCTGCTGATGACGCGGTGTTTGGTCATGCGAATGCTGCTGCTGCTGCTGCTGGTAATGCTGCTCCTCATGGTAGCATTGATGGTCAGAGGTAATTAATTTATTTTGAATATTCGGTTTTATAATAATGAATCATACAACGGTTTTTTAGAAAACGTTTACAATTCAATGGAACGGATGAAGTAATTGAGAGTTAAATAAATGTTTCTAAAATTGTAAGAAAGGAATGATTTTGATTAGTTAATTAGACCGTGTTTATTTTATGGGTTGAATAATTATTTATCAACAGGTCTTGTTTAAGATGAAGTCCGTTTTATAGGTTTTAGACTCAAATACTAGCACAGGGTGATAATAGGGACAAAACTTTTGGCATTTCATAGGCAAGTTGTCATGCTATTTGGTAGTATCGCGAATACTTATTTTAGACGAACCACTTTCGTCTGACCAATAAGACGGGGTTATTAAGTTGTTACTAAACCGGTGTTTTAGTAGAGGAATTGAGTTTTTTTTCAGGGTTGTTTGTCTTGTGATTGGGATGCAATGAATTTGGAGTTATACTGTAATGAGAATAGAGAGAAAGCATTAAGTATGAGTAGACAAGTGTAAGGAAGGGTGTTGTGTAGGTTGAACTGCAGTTATTGCATTTACATTCTAATGTAAAGGAAACATGCACTAGCGTTTGGCTTATTGATTGACCTTGACTATGGATTATGGAGCTGTGAGCCTGTGACTAAATTTATGACTGAACAACTCCTTTCTCTAACAATTAAAATTAAAGGGTATTAATTAGTTAGAACTTTAGATCACACCATTTACATTTTTTGTTACGTGTCTCGTCTCTGACTCTCTGGTTTCGTTATAGATGGTACTGTGTCGGAAAAAAAAGGAGTGTGTGACGCTTAATGAAATACCCGCCCTATGGAAGGACGTGTTTAGGATTACATTAACATATATTTGCTCCATATCGCTATTTTTTGGGAATTCCCGATCAACTTTCTAATTAAGAACAAGATGCATGTCGGGATTTTGTTTTCCCTTGATATAGAGCATTTACTTTTTCTGTTCCTAACTGTATGTTAGCTCTGAAAGATTTTTAAGCGCGAGTGATATTGTTTTTTTTGTTGGTTTTATGAGATGCCTAAGAACAGGATGGGTTGAAATTCAATCTTGTCTACTTCGACTGTTTTTGCATCGGTGATTATCATGTTCTGTCCAGAAATCATAGCCTCTTAATTTTCTTGTAGTGAATCATATTGAACAAAACGGGGTCATAGACTACTTCTGATGTCCGATGATGTATAGGTTTGTAATTTTCCTTTTAAATGGACAAAATGCAGTTCGATAATTTCCTTACAGGTGAAATTTCTTTGTTTTCTTAACTTCAAAAAGTTGGTATTGCTTGAAAATGTTGCTTTGAATCGCATTGCGTCCATTCTGTATAAGTTTATAGAATAAATTAAGGTTGAGGCTGGAGAGCAAGAAGACGTGGAATTAAGGACCTGAGTTTTGTGCTTGAATTAGAAGTAGAACTGCTGCCTTTTTGTTTTTGAAATGACCATAAAAGATGAAATTCTCAAGGTATGAGCTTGGCTTCGATTAATCTTGTTGTAGTTAACATAAGAAATTCCCGGCTGTGCTGAAAGTTAATTGTCGTCACCCCTAGCTTTATTTCTCATATCTTCATTTTTGTTCAAACTCTTAGCGTCTTTGTTACATCTACTCGTTTATTAAGGTAGTATAATTTCCTTGCTCTCTGACATTAGATTTCGAGTAACTTTAGCATGATGGGTAAAGGGGGATTGATTAAACTGACTCTTACTCTGCTACAGCTCACACTCTACAGGTATAGCAGAATCCAGCATGGTTATAGCTCACACTTTCACCGACACATCCCCAATTTGCTAAGATGTCCTAGAAACATTAGATCCCAGTGATTGCCCGAGTTTGCATTCAATAGCATACTATAATGTTACTTCTATCATCAGTAACTCGGTGTCAACAGCATATCTCATGGTATTTAATTAATGCTACAACACTGAAATATGGCCATTTGTAAAGTTTTTGAAGATCAGCATGACTACGATTACTGCATGTAACGATATTAGCTGATTCCTAATACTGTTACTGTAATTGTGACTGAAACGGAAATTTAATACCATCGTTTAGCTTGATCTCTTCTTATCTCAGTAAATTCGTAATACTGATACATAGTTGTTATGCTTAGACTACCTTAGAATCGTGTAAACTGAATGGTTAAGGTGAACATTTCTCATGTTTGCAGCTGAACAACTCATTTGCCGACATGTCCCAGAGGGCTGCAGGTCTATTATGAAGCATGGCGATTCTTGGCAGGTTATTCTTGACGGGTTATTGCATGCTTATGAATTCCTGAGGCACACCTTTGCTAGTATTATTTTGCATATAATTGCTAATGTAATGACTCCATCTATAACTGCTAGAAACAATGAGCCGTTTTGCAGTCAAATATGCTGCGATAATTTATTGACTCTTCTCATTATCTATCTTCTCCATCTCCTGCATTCCGACATAGTTGCTAATTTTGTAAACTTTTGATTTCGAGTCAGAACGGTTCATGTCCATATCTCTTAAATCGTATTGGCAACTCTGTAATTAAGAACTTGATGGATTCGGATTGTCTTATTAGAGTAGTAATACATCTGATGGAGGTATCATCTTGCATTCTAATAAAGAAGATATAGAATAACTACACTTGACAAAATTTATCAAATTGTATAAACCCGCCTGAAAAGTACGAGCGGAAACTTGAGAATGATCCTGTTCAAACTGACATAGTTGAAGTCCTCTGACCGGGAACGTCTAATTTGAAACAAAACCCTCTGTTGGCTCTGTAATAGTGATCGAACCTACCCAAACCGGGAAGTGGGGGGATTATTTGCCTCACTTGCTCTTTTGTGAGGGGGTTTGACCCGTCTGAAGCAATAAGACGGGTCGCTCCATCTGAAGGAATACCAGCTGAATATGGAAATAGATAACTTTTCACCGGGACGGGAGTACTTTAGTTTCAAGTGAAAACAATTAACTTGAATGTCAACTTAGTCTTATTTGGTACTATTAATAGTATTTTGTATCGGGTTGAGTCAATATCAAATCATAGTCGGATCACGTCATGATTGGGTTAAAACAAACAAGGCCAATATACCTATCGTTAATCAATTTAACCTCTGATCGATTTCAATTCATTCGAATTTCGAATTCTGTTAGATCAAATCTAGAGTAGGAGTGATAACGAGACGAGACAGCTCATGAGCAATTCATTCGAGTTTCGTTTTATGAGCACAACTCAAACAAAGCCAAGTTCGAACTCGGCTCGACTCGTTATCACCCTTATTCACTTCTCTACCAATGATTGGGTTTCTAGTTGGCTGACCTTTAGTCAACTCTAATTTGTGAAGCAGCCATGTCATAATCCTAGTTGGCCAGAAATATTAGGTGGCAAATATTGATTGGTAGTGTTACAAGTCAGCCACGTTTGACCCTTAAAACAACCTTATATTATTATTGCTTCACTTTTTAGTCGATATATATATACCAACGCGTTTCTGAGCTTTCCATTAAATTCACACTCTCAAAACTCACTCAACCAATTTCACCCCTCCTTTTTATCTCTCTTCTTTCTCTCTCTAAAAACAATGGAAGCCATAGATACAGTGGTGGACCCCTTGAGAGAATTCTCCCGCGACAGCGCTCGCCTCGTTAAGCGTTGTCATAAACCCGATCGCAAAGGTTTGGTTTTCCGTCTCAATCATTTGTTTACCTTTGATTAAAATACGCGTTACAAAGAATAAAAAAAGTAAAGCATTGATTTTGTACGTTTTTTTTGTAACAGAGTTTAGTAAGGTTGCGTTACGGACAGCTGTCGGTTTTGTGGTGATGGGTTTTGTAGGGTTTTTCGTAAAGTTGATCTTCATTCCAATTAACAACATCATTGTTGGCTCTGTTTAGGTACTTTCTTTATTTCGGTACGCTTTTTTGCCTTTTGCATGTTGGTTTTAAGTTGGTTTGTTTGATTAATCTAAGCAATTTAGGTTTAGTTTATTGATATTATTGGTAAATTTGATGCATGCAATGAAAAGTTGTTATCTTTCACTTTTATGCACCTGAAATTGACATTTATACTGGTTACGTTTGTCGTTAAACTTGACACATTTGACCCGTTTTCAGCTGAAGACGGATTCAATGAGACTTACTGTATTAAGTGAGATATTTAACCCATGAGAATTTAAATCAACTGGGAAGGGGTTGTTCTAGCTTAATTAGAGGTCTTGTGTTCGAGCCCTGGTGTTAAATCTCATGGGGGAGAGCTTTACCGCTCTAGTGGTCCTACTGGCTTGAAACCGGATGGTCTGCACCAAAAAAAAGCGAGATATGTAACTCATTGAGGTTGCATGCCTACAACTATGTACAGTATCGTACGAGGGTCTACCCCTTATACTTAATAGTGTTTTAATGGTTGGTTTTCCTTTTCAGTTAATCTAAGGCTCATAAATTATCGATTCCCGATAATTAAAATGGTTCATTGTGCCGGCCACATGCCTTTTGTTGTAAAATATAGGTCATCCAGTGTAAATATTTACACACTTTCCATAAAAGGTGTATCTGAAAGGCTGAAACGGCCTTAGGGTAAGAGCGTGTACATCTTACCCACTTACAAAACCATTTGCAGGAACTTTTAAACCGCTTGATTAATTTTGTAATCTTGCAACACTGCGGCTGCAATTGCCAACCTTTTAATCAGTCTGTTAGGGATGCTAGGACTTGTGTGGATAGGAATAGAGACGACAAAATCACATGTCATGAACAAATGACTCGACTCTTAAGTTTTGATTGAAATACTAAGCTTCCCCTCTTCCAGGCATTGTGATTAGAGCTTTTTCTGATAACCTAGTTGAGATGATCCTAATGACAGTCTGAGGAAACTCTTTAGGATCATCTTCCCGGCTGACCTTATTAAGCAGATTATGCATCGTGTGGTTCTACTCTGGATTTGAGACTATTTTGAGCAGGATAGGACCACACGGATAATTGATTAAACCCCCCTTCTAAAATTAAAACGATGCATTCTCAATCTGCGACCTCCTGAAAAATTGATCAAACTAGACCAGTGGGTAATACCAAGTGCTCGAGAATAATCTGCTTCATTTATTTGAGCTGTCAATTTGCTTGCTTCTAGCAGTTCTAGACTTCTGGATAACTGGTGTATCTTCGATTCCTTGCTGACTTGTATTCTACTCATATAAGCTGTTCCTAATCCCAGATAACTAAAAGAGTTAATTTGCATCGTCGCGCTGCAGGTTAAGCACAATGAGTTCTCAAGAGGAGAGGAGCAATGAAACACATTGTTGTTGATCTTTGCACCTGGAGAATTAAATAGGACTTGTGTAGCTTTGTTTTTGTACTTGAGTATGTTTTTCATTAGGATAATGGGATGTATGCTTTATGAATAAGTTGTGAATCATTAAGCTATCGTCATTTCGAGTTAATCTTTCTTTTTAGCATTATATATTTTCTGCCTTTGTGCTTCTCAGTGAACGTTTTGAAATTAAGGCGGAACTCAGAAGCCTCGTTGTCTTTGCCTGCCTTGCGCCTTTTTGAACTACGCTTGGGTTTTGAATCTCATTAATGGCCACATTTGCACTAGTGACTCCTAAACATAGTACCGCTTTCATTACTCTACAAGCTTGTGGTGCAGAGACTCTAGTACTAGTCCTTCGCCAGAGCATAATCTCTAATCACAAGCTTAATACTCCTGTCTGTAACCAGCTTGTGACCCATCCATGCAATCTCTACTAAACACTATGTGGCGGCTCCCTTTGGCGAAGACCGTGAAACTAACATATTTATCACACAGTCACAGTCGGAAGAAGTGTGACATTCCCTATTTCCCTCGCACAATTGATACTAACTTCATGACTCGTTTGTCCTGTGTATCGTATCCAAAGGACGATCTAGCAACACGCATATTTTTAATTATATCTGATCAAATTAAGTTTAGTGTGTCGCTATAAGCAGGATGTCGTAACAGCTTTCAAATTTCTATTCATGTTTATTGTCGCTTTGTTTATGTTCACCACCATAGTTTCAAACCTACCACACCTCTGTTCTTTTATCAAGGCTTGGAGTCGGGAAAATCTACATTCTACGCAAATTCGATAGATATAACTATATAAGTATATAACCGCTCTTGGATTGGACCATTCTAATCCAATCTACTTCCTTTCTAGAATGTCTTACAAACTACAACATCGACAATTTATGGTTCCGATTCGACTTTAATTGTCAAACGGTGTCAATTTTAATTTATTACAATAATATCTTTTAGATATAAAAGTTATGATATTATTTTGTGAGCATCTGTTTTCCCGTTCATTAAAGAAGTCTTAGCATAGTGTCCGAAACATGTCGAAATGATTTGCCTCAGGTTCAGATCCCGTCACATTTGTATTATATCGTCTTTATTATCGATTGTGTACTCTGAGAAAAGTTTGATCATAGTAGGCATTGTTATGAACATTAGAGCCCTATTAATACCGTTGAGTCCCACAAAAATAAGATGACAGCCCTTCAAATGGTAGGTAAGAAACAGAGACCATAACAGAAAAAAGCAAGTAACCCTTTGAACTCAAGTAAACATAATTTGCATTTGATCATGTAAACATCATACAACCAACTGATCAACCATCAACTTAACCACCTTTTTGTTTAAATCTCACCAAATCACACACCAAAAAAAACATCTGGCATATTTGTTGAACAACTCCACCCGAAAAAACATCAAACAATGCCTCCTGATGCACCATCTTCACCTGCACTGATCACGCCTCAACTTCGTCCGCCACTTCCGCCTACATCAGTGTTAAATTTCTGTGGCAATACGAAATCTAGACAGTTGAGAAGAATGGAGTTAGCTATTACAAGGAAAAGATTAATTCATTTGTTAGTTTTCGTTCTCGCTTGTATGTCCATTTTCAGGCTTGTAAGGTTTGCTGCTACATCATATTCTTCTTCACCACGCTCAGCATGGATTCCGTTTTCAAAAGCCTGCAATTTTTCGCAGTCAAGTTGTCGGGAATCATCCTCGCCCACGAGCCCTTACTCGTTATATACACGATCCAAGCCAACTAGTAAGAAAGAATTCCGGTTTCTGTCAAACATCATCTCAAAGAAAGCACCTTGCAATCTCCTAATTTTCGGGTGGGATTCACAATACAGACATCTTGCGAAGACTAATCTTGCAGGAACTACTGTCATTCTGGATGATGCTCCTGAAAAGATAAGAAGAATGAGGAAATCAAATAACACGAGGATTTACAAGGTGAATTACTACACACAAGCGAAAGAAGCGTATAAAATGCTGAAATATGCAAGAGAGGAACCTGCCTGCAGGCCAAATGCCGGTCCTGTCAAAAAATCAGCCTGCAAACTGGCAATGTTAGATTTGCCAGACGAGGTTTATAGTCGTAAATGGGATGTGATATTAGTCGATGGGCCGAATGGCGATGGTCCAGAAGCACCCGGAAGAATGACGGCCATATATACATCAAGTATGATAGCTAGACATAGAGGTGGGAATTCGACAACAAATGTGGTTATACATGATGTGGATAGAATTATAGAGAAATGGTATTCTAGGGAGTTTCTATGTGAAGAAAATTTAGTTTCGTCTAAAGGGCGGTTTTGGAATTTCAAGATCAAGGGCGGAGAGCAAAGCAGCAGGTTTTGTTCTCAAGGATCACCCTTCAATGACTGACTGCTTCTCTGTCAGATGTACACGTTATTGATCGGGCAGATGTTAGATACACAGGGTGAACAAGGATTATACCTACTGCTCAAGAAATCGAAGCCGATGTTGAAGATTTGCATAGAAGTTAGAAGATTTGAGAAGAGGGTAAGCAACAACAGTATAGGAATGGTGTGCTGAAGCATTAGGTTATTAACAAACTTGTACACGCAATGGATTTAGAAAGTTTCATAGCTTATGGTCAGCCTGGTTTTAAATTCTAACCATCATCGGCACTTGTCCGAAAATAAGGATTACTTTGATGTGGAAGCGATTTAGTCAATGAGCTTCCCAACTATTCAGAAGTATACTATTGTACCGGATTATGCCCATGTCCCAAATCTCCAGCTATATGTAGTACAGTAAACATCTTGAAACAGTGTAATTTTCTTATGCGGGTCATATGTGCTAATGGCATGTTGCCTGTTTAATAAGTAGCTCAGCACTTCGGTAAACATTTTCTAAATTACAGCCGCGGCCACTCCAAAGACTCGGTACCTCAACTTCAAGATTGTCAACTCACTCACTCACAGCAAAAAAACAGGCATAAATAAATACTGGCGAAGTTACAGTGAGCAATGCTCGCTCCTGTACAAAAACCAGTGTCAGTAGTACAGTAGAATAAACCATTCTTGGCGCAGGAGGCTTAAACATTCTGCATAAAATCTTGTCATCCTCGGTCTTGCATATGGAACAATAATGCTGACTGATGGTGGTCAGCAAGACATTACAGAAACAAAAGATCTCTCCACAAGACACGACGTTAAAATTTGATGTTTTGATCGTGACAGTCACATTAATGGAGAACAATTCAATTAATTCACAAGTAATGATTTACTAAAAATTATTTCAGCAGTAAGGCTAAAGCAGCATTAACACCTCATCTTGAGAACAGCAGGTACTTTCGGTGTAAAAATGTATGCAAAAGTGCTAATTGGGGAGCAATAACCCCAGAAATGTTACAAGACCACATAATCAAAATCTAGAAAACATTTCAGGATCCCTAATCTCATGTTGGGACTCTCTAATCACGAAGTAAGCGCCTTTTGCACTTCTTCAGAGACCTCCTTGGGTGCTTTCTCAGCATGAATGTTTGCAACCACGCTTTTCTTTGCATAGTAATCAATAACCTGAAATGGAACAAAAAATGGTCAACTTTTGAACTACTGTTACTGCTAACAGCTAAATGAGCTTGTGGAGTCTTATAATTTCCGAGAACTGGGAATGTGATATGCATTCATGGGCATCATGGCAACTCGATCTATATCAACATAATTTACCCCGCCCGGTTGAAAATATTTCAGTAAATGATGGGGTTAATAGCTGCCCCACGACTTCCAAATACAAGTTGAAAAAAACTGTTGTGCTCTTTAAAGAGTAATATGACTAATATCCCACGTATAATCACGAGTTCACGACTACTCTTAGTCCATGAATAAGCTTCCTCATAAATCAAGGACCTCAAAAAGATGAGAAGGGAAAATGCAAGGTGATGGAAATGCGGAGTGACAAACCACATTGACTACAAATGACAAAAATAATCAAAGTGGGAAGTAAATTCATTGATAACAAAAATGTAAATCAGGGAATTTATTCATGGTCAATAGATTGTAGAACTAATGACTCGAAATTTCTTCAAGTCAATCTATGACTTTCTAGATAGGTACGTACAAAAAGAGTACAGACACTATTTTGGGAAAAAGAACGATGCACTCGTCAAAAAAACAAAAACAGGATCAGGAAATGAGACCACTCAATATACTTGCAGGAAAATGCACAAGTTTCTTTCTTTTTGTTCAGTTGTCTTTTCTATTTGGGAAGTTCTGATGAGAGAA
Source organism: Heliosperma pusillum (assembly GCA_022085475.1). Lineage (NCBI taxonomy): Eukaryota > Viridiplantae > Streptophyta > Magnoliopsida > Caryophyllales > Caryophyllaceae > Heliosperma > Heliosperma pusillum. The sequence continues at coordinate 5,509 of JAIUZE010021632.1, read as the reverse complement.
GAATACATACTGGTTCTGTTTGTCGGTGGAACGCCTCCAGCCTTGACTTTAGAACTGCTGCAGTATCATCTTTTCGCTGGATCAAAGGCTCTCCAGTCACCTTAAAGGAAACAAAGGAAAGAACATTCAGAAAAATTGTATTAAGACACATAAATAGCTGCAAAGAGGAACAATCAGTTTGAGTTAGGAAACGTTCTTGACACACCAAGTATACCATGTCAATAAGTCATCGCACCCGCACCCCTACCAAATGAGAAAACTAAATTTTGTGCAAGTCTCTGAATAATTTCTGGATAACAAAGAAGTAGCAACAAATATTCAAAATGAAGTAGAAATATAATTTCTCATATTGATGTACAAAGAAGAAACATTAACGTTCACCCAATCATCGATGCACCTAGAATCTTTTTTCGAGTCAGGTTAAGGACACAGGTTGCAGAAGAGGAAATAAGACGAACCAGCATGATTAAAAAAAATGATGCGCAAATTAGATTCATCGTTGTCTTGTACTCTTGTTTGATTAAAGCGAGGAAAACATATCTATTAATCATATTGCACTCGTGTAACTTAAATTAGCACCATCAAATGTCTTACATCATCTACTCCAGGTGCTTTTGGAGGTGCAAACTTTGTGTGGTAGGTCCGGCCACTTGAAGGATGAATCCAGCGACCGGTAATTCTTTCCTCCAAAATAGCGTCGTCAATAGCAAAATTCAACACCTTATCAACCTTAGCTCCACGCTTTTCCAGCATCTCATCAAGCTACATAAGAAGAGCACAATGAACATAACTAGTATATCTTTTGTAAGTACTTGTTTAGTTGCCTTTTGAAGCATAACGAGGGCTATAAGATTCAGAAATCATCCTGTCCACATAGCTAAAGATGAAAGAATACAAGAAACATACTTTCTGTGCCTGGACCACCGTCCTTGGAAAACCATCGAGGATGAAACCTTTTTGACACGAAGGTTTCTTCAGGGCTTCATCAATGATCCCAACAACCAAGTCATCGGAGACAAGTTCACCCTGAATATTCCAAAAAATATTAGTGTTTCCTACTGTTTTTCTCCCGATCAGAAAAACAAGCTATGGGTGACGCCCCGACAGCATGACATGATTCGCATGAATAAATAGAATGTCAACCACAGTATTTACCTTTTCCATGGCTTCTTTAGCCTTGACCCCAAGAGGAGTTTTGGCTGAAACTGCAGCTCTCAGCATGTCACCAGTAGCCAAATGACATAAGCAGTACTCATCCTTAATGATAGGTGACTGAGTTCCCTTCCCAGATCCAGGGGGTCCTGTGTATAGCATAACATAGAATTTAGAACAAATGTAGTCGAAGTAGTTCATCGGGACATTTAAGAAAGTAGCTGATTGATATGAAATATGAGATAAATCTTCGTTACACCAATTACACAAGATGTAAAAGTCAAGCCAAAATTCATCGTCGATTATCTTAACCAAGCATCAAATCTTTTCCACCGATAATACAGAATAAAAAGCAGCACAGAGCTGAAAAATCACTGCACATATCATTACAGAAACTAGTACCATTTTGTATCAAAACATCAACTTTCTCATTATACTAAACTAAGCACCAATTTTCTGACTAAAAACACTCAGAATAACTGGTCACAAACATTAAAAGTGAATAAACACGTTAAATTTTCTCATTTTTTCACTAAACGTATTAAATTACCAGATCCTATACGGTATTCCAGCACTGACTCCTCTAAATCTACATACACGGACAGCGGTTAAATTAATGAGAAAGACACACATTCAAGACAAGCTCCAAACTTTCAAGCTGCTATAAGAAACACCACAAATTCTCATTTAAGACGGGCACTATCTTAAGACTGGTCACATACATACCAAATCACCCCACTTGTTGCCTAGGAAAAATCAAAAGTTTTATCTTTATTACCGCTATGTGGTAGTATTTGACTCGTCAAACTTACAACGAATAATGTCCATCTTAAGCGAGACTTACTGAACAAACACAGGCTTACGATATTTTTAACACAAAACACATGGAAAAATCTCCCGAACCATGTTAAGACAAAACACATGAGAAATCTAAAAATTGCACTGATCAATGACTTTCTAGTGATCATTTTGTATAACTCATCAAACTCTACACCAAAAAATCTTAACTTTTGGGTACTCCCTCCGTTCCAATCATTTTTTTACCTTTTTATCATTTACGAGGGGCGAAAGGAAGCAATCGATACCGAGTTACACAAGAAAGAAATAATTGACCACAAATCCATTAACACATACACAATGCAAGATCAAAATTAACAAAATTATAACTTTTTCAACTAACAATCTAAAACAACACAAAATAAAGCAAACCCACATCCCAAAATTTAAATCAAAGACTAAAAAAAATGATAGAATTAACAAAGATGAGAACTTTGGATCTAAAAACATAGATTTAAAATATCAAAAAAAAATTAAAAAAAAAAAAGAAAAAGAAAAGTAAAGGGAATTACCGACAAGAATGAGGCGTTTGTCGGGTTTAGAGGAACATTTCATGCGACGAAGGAGTTCAGTCATGAGATCAAGAGAAGGAACATCTTCTAAGTTGGCCGCCATTTTCAAAGTTGTGAGTTTCTCTCTCTTGAAAAAAAATATTCTAAGCAGAGTAAATAAGTAACGAGAAAGATGGGGTTTGCCTCTTTAAATGTATGCGGACCTCTCAAGGAAAATTCTTGGGGTTTATACTTTTATATGACTCTTTTACCCTTCTTCGAATGGGGGTTGGTACTGACTAATATGGTCAAACGTGTTTTGAGTGGGTGATCATAATATTAGTATACAAATTTCAAATTGTGTCGTGCATTATCCCGTCACAAGCTGAACACGGATAGTGCCTGTGAAATGTAATCTAAGCACAATCAATTTAACTCTATTACAAGAGCTTGAATGTGTAATTACAGTAACTAACTTTGTAGTTGCTAACTAACTAGGGATAGAAAGTTAGTTATAAGTAGCTTTAGAGAGAGAAGTAATTTTGTATTTTCTGATCAATTTGTTTTACACTTTCTTAGCTCATTTGCTTATATACTATAGTTCACATCCCCCCTCAAGCCGGAATCATCTGAATTCCAAGCTTGAGTGAAAGAAAGTTATGTTGTTGTCCTCCAAGAGGTTTGGTGAAGATGTCTGCCAATTGCATATGCGTGGGCACATGTTGAGTAAGCAGGAAACCTTCCTGTTGTTTGTCTCGAACATAGTGGCAGTCGACATTAAGATGTTTCGTCCTTTCGTGAAATACTGGGTTACTGGCTATGTGTTGTGCAGCTCGATTGTCACAGAATAATGGAATAGGAGTAGGAACCTCTATGCTCATGTCTTTAAGCAGTGATTCCAACCATACAAGCTCTGCTGAAGTATATGACATACTTCTATATTCTGCTTCAGTTGAGCTTTTACTAACAGTAGCCTGTTTCTTGGTCTTCCATGACGCTAGTGCATTGCCTAGAAAGACACAACAACCTGTCAGAGACCTGCTACTGAATGAACACTGAGCCCAATCTGCATCACTGTAGGCAGATAAAAGTAAGGTTGAATCAGCTGGATAAAACAAACCCATATTGACAGTAGTTTTGAGGTATTTGATGACATGAATAGCTGCATTTAGATGAGGAAGTCGTGGTTGAGATAGAAACTGGCTTAGATTCTGTACAAAATAAGAGATGTCAGGTCTTATGAGATTGAGGTAGAGGAGTCTTCCTATCAAGCGTCTGTAAATTTCTGGTTCTGGCAATAATTCCCCTTGATCAATGCTTAGATTCAAGCCTTTTGGCATAGGAAAATCAGTTGTACTGCAGTTTTCCATTCCCATGTCATTTACAATATCTACTATGTACTTTCTTTGATTCAGAAGAATCCCAGTTTCATTTCTTGCAACCTCTAAACCCAGAAAATATCTTATATACCCTAGATCCTTTATAGTAAACTTCTCATCCAGGCTCAGCTTGATTTGCTTGATTTGTAAATCATTTGTACCAGTAATGAGGACATCATCCACATAAACCAGAATTAGAAGGAAGGAATTATCATGCCTCCTCATGAACATTGAATGGATTATTGCACAAAACCAAGACTTAGTAGATGCTTGGTGAGTTCCAAATTCCACTGTCTTGAGGCCTGTTTCAAGCCATACAGTGATCTCCTTAGTCTGCAAACTTGGCCCTTGTCTGCCTTTGTGTAACCCTCAGGGGGTTTCATATATACCTCCTCATCTATATAGCCATGCAAAAAAGCATTGTTTATATCAAGCTGATGAATAGGCCAATTCTTAGCTGATGCAACAGCAGGGAGAGTTCTCACAGTTGCAAACTTTGCAACTGGTGAGAATGTGTGCTTATAATCCTTATCTTTAGCTTGTGTGTAGCCTTTAGCCACTAGTCTGGCTTTGTACCTTTCAACTGTACCATCAGCACGATGTTTGATTTTGTAGACCCATTTAGATCCTATTGGATGTTTGCCTTCTGGAAGAGCAGTTAGCTCCCATGTTTGAGTATCCTCAAATGCCTTAAGTTCTTGATTCATAGCTGTTATCCATTTCTCATCTTGCACTGCTTGTTTGTAAGTATGAGGCTCAAATTGAGATATAACATTGGACAAAGAAGCAACATATGCAAGATCAAAATTCCTCAAGTCTCCAAGAAGCTTACTATGAAAGCATGAGGCAGTCAGTGCTGCAGCACTAGTCTTGAAATTACATTGAAAATCTCTCAAGCCAGAAGGGATGGTTCTAGCTCTGTCTGATCTTCTAAGGACCTGTGGAGCTATAGTAGTAGCAGTAAGAGATATATCATCAGGAATAGTAGTCTCCATTTGTGGAGCTATATTATCCTGAGGGATAATACTTGGAGTAATCCTTGAATCTGATGTATTAGAACTTGGAACTCTGTGAATCAACTGAAAAGCAGCAGGATTGACCAATTGTAAAGGTTCTTCATCATCATAGACTGAGCTGATGGCTGTATCTTGTAATGTTGTTTTAAAAGGAAAAATGTTCTCCTTGAACACCACATCCCTACTAAAGAAACAACTGTGTTTGTCCATATCATACACCTTATAACCTTTCTTACCAAAAGGATATCCTACCATAATGCATTTCCTTGACTTATGACCAAATTTATCCTTCAATCCAGCTGGTACACTAGCATAACATAATGCACCAAATACTCTCAGTTCATCATATTGAGGCTGTTCATTAAACAAGACCTCATATGGTGTCTTCCAATCTAGGATAGCAGTAGGCATTTTGTTGATCAAAAAAGTAGCTGTTAACACACAATCCCCCCAAAATTGTATGGGAAGATTAGCATGAATTCTTAGTGCTCTAGCAGTTTCAATAAGATGTCTATGCTTCCTCTCTACCCTGCCTGTAACAACCCGAAAAGTACCCAATTTTTCTAGTAAAATATCTTACGAATACTTTTCAGCAAAACTTGAGTTTTAAAATAGAATTTATTGTTACGAGTCG
>JAIUZE010021631.1:0-28913 GCA_022085475.1 Heliosperma pusillum | reverse complement strand
TCCTGAAAGCAAATCCCCGACCGATCCCCGCGACGGGTCATCAGTCAAATCGAGGCTGACTAGATCTTAGTTTGACCAAACCCGTTGGATCAAACCGGCTAGAAGCAGAGTCTTTATCACATAGACATAAAATCAACATATTCATTACATGTTATTTTATTACTACTTCTAACATGTGATTATCATATTATACCCAAAACCCGTTTGACTTAAATGATAACAAATTAAACTACGACCTCATCTTATAATTTCTAACATGTGAGAAATAATAATTTATGAAAAACCTTTTTAATTAAATATTTTACTTATTAATATTTCCCACTTGCTAAATATTACAAAACACTATAAAAATGACGATAACTCAAAAACCGTCACAAGTCCCAAAGTGGGACCCACGGGCTGAGTTGGGCCGGACCCCACATGGGCCTGGATGGGCCCCACGGCCTGTTTTGGCTTAAATGGCAGATTTTACAACTTTTACTTAAACCGTTTTCTTAATATTTCCCGCATGCTTTAACATAATTAAAACCCGTCAAAACAACAATTAAACAATCAAACATCGACACAACCCAAAGACCAAAACCCGGACCCACCATGGACCAACCCAGACCGGGTCTGAACCGGCCTGGACCGGTCTGGTTTGGTCCGGTTCTCAGTCCTTCCTCCACGGTTCAATCACCAATCAACACCAAATCAATAACAACATGTTTTAATCATCAAACAACCATTTTAACAATCATCCATACAAAAATCATAATTATAACAAATCATCAAAAATGTCAAGAACACTAAACTTGTTATAAATTCATACAAAATCATAAAAATCATACTTATGGAAAATCATTAAAATTCATCAAGAACATTAAACCTATTATAAATTCATACCAAATCATAAAAACAATCATAACTTATCATGTTACTACCAAAACTCCCTAAATCATAATAATATGAACCAAAATAAAAGATGAACCAAAATCAAAAGAAACAAAACTAAAGACTATGTTACTAACTAAAATCATAAATAACCATGATATGAACAAAAACTAAAAGCTATGTGACATTAATTCGTCGAGTAAATCGGAATTGTTACCTTAGCTAGCAAAAACCACTTAGCACAAAATAATAAGAAGTATAACCCAAGAAAACCCTCCTACTAATCTTCAGCCAAAATATACGAGTCTCCAAACTCGTCTTCAAATCTTCCCCTATAGAAATACAGAAAAACAATTATTAGAAACTAACAATATGACATGTTTCATAATTAAAAGTGTTGAAAACGATCTTGACGGGAATTGAAATATAACCGTACGTGAAATGAGGAGCGAAGAGGAGAGTCTAGAAATATAAATTCGGATGGATTTAATTAAGAAACGAAGATTTTATGAAGGTTTTGCTCAAGAACGATGAAGAACAAATGATGAACGACGAAGAACACGAAGAACGATCAAATAAAGTGATGTTTTGATCTTAATTTGATTTGTTGTAAAATGAAAAGTTGTTTGTGAGGAATGTGGTGTTGGGTGAGCCGTGTAGTTATAGGCAAATAAGGATGTCGAGTTTTGAAATTGTTGTTACGTAATTGACTCGCGTTTACTAATTATTTTACGGTAAACGATTAAATATAATTAACGATAAAGTTAATTACACTAAATATCAAGATATTATGTTATTAATAATCAAAAGAAAGACAAATATCTAGTCCTATTAGAGGACTTATGAGCCGTGTGAAATGATGAGAAGACGGATCTAATTTCGATCGTTTTGCGAAATTTTCGTTAACTGATCGATAAAGTGAAATAATATCTAGATATTATGTTATATTAATCAAAAGAAATGAAAATATCAAGGTCTATTAGAGGAGAGGAAAGGAGAGGAGAGCCGTGTGGTTTTGTGGCTTGTCGGGTCTGATTTTTTCTCGATTTGCGAAATCTCCGTTGACGGATCGATAAAGTAACAAATATCTAAGATATTTGTATTAGTTTAATCGAAAGAATTAAAATATCTCAAGTGAGTGGAAAACGATGACATGGGCGCGTGACTCATGCCAAAGTCGAGTTTCGAGTTTGTTACGGGATTTACGATGATTCGGGAATAGTTAAATGATGTTCGGTTAAAAACCGTAAAAGTTATTCTTTAAATTCCGAATAAATTCAAAATAATTATATTAAATTATGATAAATCTTAATAAATCTAAATAAAAATAAATCAAAAATATTATTTTTTTAAATAAAATTTCGGTCTTCAATCTTATGAGGCGAGTCGGGAAAAAGTCAACGGAAGTCAAAGTTGACTGAAAAGTCGAGAAAAGTCGAAGATGACTTAAAAGTCAAGAAAAGTTTAGGACGACTTAAAAGTCAAGAAAAAGTCAATGACGACTTTAAAAAGTCAAGGAAAAGTCAAAGACGACTTAAAAGTCAAGAAAAGTCAAAGATTACTAAAAACGGTCTTTTCATGAAATCTCTCAGAAATTCCAAATACGAACGCGGAATTTCAAAATAAGACTCGGAACAAAAATTCCTATTTTAAAAACTTAAGTTCTACTGAAAAGTGTTAGTAAATATTTTTACTAGAAAAATCGGGTACTTTTCGGGTTGTTACATGAGTCCCTTCTTTGCTTAGTGCTAGAAGAGTGTTGTTTGAGTCTTTGCTGAGTTGCTGGAGTCATTCATCACAACCTCTATCCATTGGCTTTGTGCTTTGGAAGAGTACTATCTTGTTCTTACTTCATTTTCTTATAAAATTCAGAAACTTTCAACACAATAACAAGTCCAATTCAAGTCCTTTGTGTCTTCATTTGTGTGTGTGTCTTTCAAGCAATAAAACCTACATAAATCTATACTTTTCTAAGTATTTACATTGCACCAAGGCATAGGATTCCGTGCCTAAGATGAAAAGACAGAAAATCCATCTTACACATAAACCCGATCGGATTACCAAATACCCGATCGGGTATTTCTGCAAGTGGATGTTACATAGCTCTTCTTCAAACCGAGCTTAAATGAGTACATTAATGCTTTGACTAGGGTACATATTGGGACGAGGGATCAGCATCCATGCAGCCCTATAAAAGCCAATGATCATCACACACAATTATCATCATATACTACACAACTTCATATACATTATCATATTATCTTTAGCATACTTTTACATACAATTTAGAGCATAATAATTTAGTAGTTTATTTCTTCCTTACAAGTTTTAGATTATAGTTTTCTTAGTATTTCTCTAAGTATTTTCATAGCTTTTGTTATTGGGTTGGACAATTGTTCTTTACTTTATTTCTTACATAATCGTATTCCAATTACGGTAATTCTCTATCCTTGATTTACTTATGCAATTTTGACCATCATGAATTATAATCTCACTAATATCATTCTTATAATATTGTTGTTGTTAGGAAATCAATCTAAAGTTAATCCAGTTAAAAGCGAAATATTAGTCAACATATCACATTATAATTTACCTAATCATATAACCCTAAACATCATCACTAAAATCTTTATTAACATAGTCACCATAATCACTTTAGTATTTATATTTCATAGTCTAATTTCATACATCTTTTTCTTATTAATTTACTTAATCACATAATCACATAAATTAGATTAATTCTAATATTGTAAAATTATCATTGTGTAAATAAAATAAATAGAGTTGTAATATTGAAATGATTCACGAGTTAAATGAATTAAAACAAGAGTAGTTACCAATTGAACCATCTAGTTGTTTCTTCCTTTGGTCGTGTCAAAATTCTATAACTATGTTTAGTGGCCATAAACAATTGTTTCTATTAGTCAATTTCTATCTTTATAACGAGAGTTGGGATGGGAATTAGGACTGCCAATAGGGGTTTAGTGACCTAACCATGCTGAATGGACGTTAGGACCCACTAAAAGGTCGGTACGAATCCGAGAGGAATATACCGCTACAAGGCCTAGATAATCATAGTAATTCTAATGTTGGTATCAATGAAACTTTTAATTAGTTTTACATGTATTTCTCTCACTATAAAAACTTTATTAGTTAGTTTATCTTACCGTATTAGATAATTTATTTTGTTATTATCTAGCTAGTTTACTTTATCATCTTTCTATTCTCGTTCTTAGATAGTTTACTTTATTATTATTGTCTAGTTTATTAGTTTAGTTAGTTAGGCTTTCAATATTGTCATTTAAATATCGTTTTTAGTTAGAATTTAGTTGTTGTTATTTGGATCAGAGGGTTTCCCCGATCGGGTATGTGACAACCCGATCGGGTAAGTCTTCTGTTCTGAGTTTTTCATTTGTGATTTACATATTTGTCATTTACATATCGTCATTTACATACTTGTCATTTTATTTTATGTTAATAGCTTATACAACCACCTCAAATGACTCGAACTTAAATGAAAATCAATCCATAGCAATTCATAGTTAACACGTACTCCCTGAGGATCGACACCCTACTTCCCTAATTACATTCCTTATGTTGTTAGCCTAAGTGCGGGTAATTATTTTTGTATCGGGACCGCGACATAACCCGACCAAATTTTGGCGCCGTTGCCGGGGAGCACGGTTTTGTTTATCTATGTATTGGTTGTTTTTGTTTATCAATTCTACCATTTCTAGGTGCAATCGTACCTAAAATCGTTACTAACTTTCTCTTTTGTGTTTTTCTTGTAGGTTGACAAAAATGGTACTAACAAGGGAAAATCCAAGGTACCGGGTTTTTGAGCTCACTAGTGGGATCCTAAGGGTCCAATTGACTTTGATTGCTCTCATAGAGGGTAACCAATTTAGTGGAAAACCAAACGAAAACCCGTCGCACCATCTTCAAACCTTTTGTGAGTTATGTCAAACCTTTATGAGGGAGGGAATCACCCAAAACGAAATTCGAGAAACCCTTTTTCCTTTATCACTAAAGGGAGAAGCTAAGTGGTGGTTCACCCGTCGTTTAAAGGAAGCCACAAGGCCTATGCAGTGGGAAGAGATTGTCATCGCTTTTCACCGTAGGTTTAGAACCAATTTGTCAAACCTATCAACTAATTCACAAAATGAAAGAGGGGAAGGTTCACAACCCAATGGGGGAGAGCGAAAGAAGAGTCAAGTGGAAACTTCAATTGATGTTGACACCACAATTTCCTTAGCCTGTCCCATTCAATCCAACGAAACCACCCCAAAAAGTACATTATATCGCCCAAAAGTTTTCAACCCATTTACCTCAATAACAACACCATGTGAACTTTGTGGTGGGATAGGGCATGTACCTCAACGATGTGGGAACAATGTCACACCCTTAAACCCTTTTCACCCACAAGTTTATCAAGCCCAATTTACTCATACACCACAATACTCATCTTTTCAAAACGGTCTAGTGAATGCCAAGTTGAGAGAAGTATGTCAAGCCCAAGATACCATGTGTTCTGCCTTAGGCTCACTTACGTCAACTATCTTGTCTCTTCAAAAGAGAGTAGATGAGTTGACCCTATCAAGTTCTAGCCAAACCTCCCAAGAGAGTGAAGAACCATTGGTAGTCACAATCGGTGACAAACCTTGCGAAAATCCTTTTGGGAAGAGTGAGAGCTCCATCAAGGACGAAGAATGAGATCGCCATGGGTGTTGGCAAAAAGGTAAATGTGGAAACTCAAGGACGAACCCAGCTGCAAGGAGCTTAAAATCCCTTCATAAGGCTTAAGGAGGGATAGCAAAACATAGTCTAGCATGACTTAAAAATGCGCTTGTCGGGAGGCAACCCGTCTTTTTCTTTTCTTTTTCTTCATGCATTTTCTCTCTTTTACTTATTAGACAATAATTTTAATTTGGAATGTTTTATTTGGACTCTATTTTTTGATTTTGTGTTGTAATAGTTAGGAACATTTTCTTCGTTTTACTTGTTATTATGCATGTTTCGTGTATAGTTTTTCGTACTTAGAATCGGAGGACCTATTGAGACAAGAAGGAGCTATCCTTGGCCCATGTTGTCAAGATTACTAAGGTTAGTAAATATGTTCAAGGACATAGCCCAAAGGTAAGAGCAAGTGGCAAAGAAAAAAGAAACAAAAACCGGATCAGCAAACTTACCCGATCGGATTGTTGTATACCCGATCGGGTATATTGCCTGTTTCGTGTTTTACTCTATTTTCTTCTATAAAACCTATTTGCTACCCTTTGCTTGCTGCCTTATACCCGTGTTCTTTAATTTCAAAACTCAAAATTCTCTCAAAACCTTCAATTCTCAGTCTATTCTTACAAAATTTGTTCCTATAGTTCATCAAGGGCAATTTCTAAGCATCATCAAGTAAGTTATTTCTACTTTAGTTACTTCAATCTCTCTATATTTTTCAGAAATCCAACATGAACAAACCCTAACTCAATTTGGGGGTTCTTGATTTTGATTGCAAAACTTGTTTAAATTGGATTTCTAATGATTCTTACATGCTATAGAGTGAATTCTAGTGATTAATTAGGATGATTACTTTGATTTGGATGCTCATTAGCTAATTAGGATACTCATCTTTGCTATATGTTAACAACTTTTGCTTAAGTGGTAGTATGATGCTTGAATTCATGCTTTATACTATGAACTTATGATCTTGTCATGTTAAGTTAGCATTAGTACCTTTAGGTAGTAGCCAAACTCATGATTTAAGTATATGTTGTTCATCTTAGTAACATATTGTTATGCTTAATGTCATCCATTTGTGCTCAAAAGATAGCATGACAATGTTTCACTAAGGTCACTATACTTGAATTTGTGCTTAAAGCTTAGTATTATAACACTTATGCTATCCACTTGTGTTTATGAATGAAGTGTTTTAATACTAGTTATTTGTAGAAAATGGCACCTACATTAAGGAAATCAAAGAGGGCAAGAACCTCCACTCAAGGAGAAAGTAGTAGAGCACAAGAGGAAGATATTGAAATGCTTGAAGCAAATGAACAACCCGAAAATCAAGGGGATGCTATGCATGATCCTAACTTTTCGGGTGTAGAATTTAGCTCCAATTAGCAATGGCAAAAATGGTGCGTTCTTAAAAGCAAAGGTATGAGGGCTACCAAGTTCCTCAATGTTTCTTCTTTAAGGCATATGAAACTTCTTGAGCATGTTAAAGTGTTATTTAGGGGTCTAGGTATGAATGTTAGCATGAACTTTAGTTATGAGACCTACCCTCAATTAACCCTTGAATTTTTGAGCTCTTTTGAGTTACATCGGTCTAGAAGTAGAAACACTATGCCTCAAGTTCGGTTTCGTTTATTTAATGATAATTATAATATGAACTTAGAGACTTTTGCTAGATATTTTGGTCTCACCACTGAAAACACTGTTACCTCACCTCCAGAAGGCTTTGATGTTCGCCTGCTTTGGAGTGCTATTTCGACTTACCCTGTCTCTCGTTGGGACCATGTCCCACACCAACATATCCATCATCCCGCCATTAGAATCTAGCAAAGATTCATGGGATGGACCTTTTTGGGTTGTGCTGAACCTCATTTGGTGAGACGAGTAGAGTTAGAAATGTTAGGAGGATTTTTGAATGTGAATGGTGATGAACCATGGTCTATTAGTGTTCCGTATCATTTTGCTGTTCAGTTGACCAAAGCTATTAATCCTAAGAACACTGCCATTGTCTATGGAGGTCTTATCACTCACCTTGCTATGCGAGTTTGTGGTTTTAACCAAGCCACCACCGACCTCCAGGCATTGACTACACCTCCCACCGAGATGGGAAATGGGTTGGATTATGCTTATTTTGTTCAGCTCAACTGGTTTCGTGCTTCTCACCCCCATATGATTTGGAGGATAGCTGGCCGTGATTCGGTCAAGTTAACCGCCGAGGTAGAGCAAATTCCATTTCTTCGGCAGCGACCTCCACTTCAAGAGGGTGAGGCTATCTTACCCCGACCCACTTACTACCTTCTTGTTGGGGATATTACCCCCATTGACCCCCCTGTTCAACTTAGATCCCGCCGCCCTGAGGTAGGATCTTCCTCTCACTCGACCCATGCTGAGGGCGATGTGACCGCCATGTTTGAAGCCCTAACCTTGTCCGTTAATAGAATTCAGTCCGACCAGCAGCTTGCTTTGCCCCCCATCTATGACCACTTTGCTAGGCAAGGTGTGATTAGACCTGAGGGCCCCCACCCGTCTTTTTATACTTGGCCCGAGGGGGGGTATGGTACTACTTATGATGCAGGTGTGCAGGGAACTGGACCGGATTACTGTGGAACCGACTATGGCGTTGAGAGTTTTGGGGGATATAGAGGTGATTTTGGAGATCACCAAGTAGAGGAGTACCAGTCCTTAGGAGCCAGCAACCCAACCGGGATCATTGCTTCTCGTGGTAGCTATTATTCTGCAGATGATACCTACTACACAGATGCTTCTGGATCCGCATCCGAGCCACCTCCTTCTGAGAGGAGAGGCCGTAGCTGGTGGCCTTTGTGATTTGATGATGAGCTCCCCTTGTTCATAACTAGCTTGGGGGAGGCTAGACATTTTGTAAGAATTTTCTTTCTTTCCGTTCTTTCTTTTGCATGTTTCGTTTTATTTTAGCCCTTTTCCCATTAGAATTTCACATCGTTTTTCTGTTCCATGTGCTATCAACCGTCTTTCGGTTTGTTTCTATTATAATTGCCTGCACATTGAGGACAATGTGAAGTTTTAGCTTGGGGGAGGATTTGCATTTAGGAACTGCATTTAGGATTGCATTTATATTTTAAATTTTCTTTTTAGTTTCTTTTCTTTTCATTTTCTTAGTTTCTTTTTAGTTTATAAAAAAAAAAATCAAAACACAAAAAGAAAAGATCATTTCCATCTTACATTTCTCATTTGATAGTTTTTATAAGCTGATGTTTCGTTTTATTATGAGGAATTATGCATTCATGGGGATGTCTTGTACACAGTAGATAGGAAATTGCATTTGGACTTAATTAAGCTTGATCTTGACTTTGGCAAGCTACTCATATTGTAAGGTAGAGCCTCCAGTGGTCGGTACATCTGAACCCGATCCCAATTTAGGAGTGAGTAGTTTCTCCTTATAGTCTGTGTTACATCAAAACGCATAAGTATGATTTTTATTCCATTTTATATAAGTATTACTGTCATGATCTACATTTTGAAGCCATTCAATCTCTTGTTCACCTTTCGCAAAGACACCCTTCTTCCTAGCTACATTATAATTTTGCCTACCCTTGTTGAGCTAGTAACCAACTATTTGTGTAGGGGTGTTCTGTGCTTTTGCGATGTTCTGATAAGGCCACCATTTGGTGAGATCTTGTCTCGGGATTGCTGATTCCCGGGTTTTGATGTGAAAGAGAAAAAAAAAAAAGAGCTTTGAAAGAACGATGGAAAATGGAAAATGAAATTGAAAGCTCAAAAGGAAAAAAAAAGAAAAAAAGAAAAGAAAAAGAGGAAAAACGCTTCCATGAAATGAAAAGAAAGAAAATTATGGGAAGTCGTAATTTTGTTTGTCATGTTTAATAAGCCAATATGGTGCTTTTGGCTTTGACTTTTGTTGATGGGAATTGGTATGATTTGGATTGAGTATCCACTACACATTTGGTTATTACTAGCTTGACTTTAAGCTCCACTTGACCAAAATCATTTGTTCACTTTCTTACCCAAATTTCCCAAGCCTCCTCTTTACTTTTCTAATGCTTCCTATATTACATTTTGATCATGATTAGTTTTACTTAATGATTTTGGATTGTCTACCATACTAGACTGCGGGCACATTCTTATAAGTTGTAGATAGGTGAGTGTCACTTTAAATTTGAACCAATATTTCCTATTTTACAAAAATTTGAGTGAAGAGTGTACCGTAAGAGTCCATTGTCAAAAAGATCATGCAAGAGCTGAAAAGGTCCAAAGAATATTTTCTATGCTGCGCCGTTATGTAAATCTCAACCATGATTCGCATTTTCCTTCGCCCTTGTTGCTGCGGGCTTATGATTCATCTACTTATTAAGAGCTTACTTTTTGAGACTTGTACGATAGATTGATCATTGTTAGCTACCCTTGTCCTCGTTATGATTGTTATATTTGCTTGAGGACAAGCAAGGGTTTAGCTTGGGGGAGTTTGATAAGTGATATTTTGTGCTGATTTATCCCCCGTTTTAGCTCAATTTACATACGATTTATGAACTTTGTTAAGTGATTAACGAGCTAATATTGCTATTCTAGTTGTTTCGCGTGTTTTGACTTGTTTTATAGGAAATAAAGCGGTTTTGCTATATTTTCCTACTTTATGGAGCAAAGACACTAGGATACGAGTTTTCAAGGAATTGATGATAGCAAGTTCACGATTTGATTACGATTCCGCTACATCCTTCCTCGAATGAACTCAATTTGGATTTTGGCTTTGAACTTTAAAAAGGAAATATCAACCCAAGTCAAGAGAAGATCAGCCCAAGCCCAATTCCGCATTGCATTGACCAAGACCAAGGCATAGGATTCCGTGCCTAAGATGAAAAGACGGAAAATCCATCTTACACATAAACCCGATCGGATTACCAAATACCCGATCGGGTATTTCTGCAAGTGGACGTTACATAGCTCTTCTTCAAACCGAGCTTAAATGAGTACATTAATGCTTTGACTAGGGTACATATTGGGACGAGGGATCAGCATCCATGCAGCCCTATAAAAGCCAATGATCATCACACACAATTATCATCATATACTACACAACTTCATATACATTATCATATTATCTTTAGCATACTTTTACATACAATTTAGAGCATAATAATTTAGTAGTTTATTTCTTCCTTACAAGTTTTAGATTATAGTTTTCTTAGTATTTCTCTAAGTATTTTCATAGCTTTTGTTATTGGGTTGGACAATTGTTCTTTACTTTATTTCTTACATAATCGTATTCCAATTACGGTAATTCTCTATCCTTGATTTACTTATGCAATTTTGACCATCATGAATTATAATCTCACTAATATCATTCTTATAATATTGTTGTTGTTAGGAAATCAATCTAAAGTTAATCCAGTTAAAACCGAAATATTAGTCAACATATCACATTATAATTTACCTAATCATATAATCCTAAACATTATCACTAAAATCTTTATTAACATAGTCACCATAATCACTTTAGTATTTATATTTCATAGTCTAATTTCATACATCTTTTTCTTATTAATTTACTTAATCACATAATCACATAAATTAGATTAATTCTAATATTGTAAAATTATCATTGTGTAAATAAAATAAATAGAGTTGTAATATTGAAATGATTCACGAGTTAAATGAATTAAAAGAAGAGTAGTTACCAATTGAACCATCTAGTTGTTTCTTCCTTTGGTCGTGTCAAAATTCTATAACTATGTTTAGTGGCCATAAACAATTGTTTGTATTAGTCAATTTCTATCTTTATAACGAGAGTTGGGATGGGAATTAGGACTGCCAATAGGGGTTTAGTGACCTAACCATGCTGAATGGACGTTAGGACCCACTAAAAGGTCGGTACGAATCCGAAAGGAATATACCGCTACAAGGCCTAGATAATCATAGTAATTCTAATGTTGGTATCAATGAAACTTTTAATTAGTTTTACATGTATTTCTCTTTCACTATAAAAACTTTATTAGTTAGTTTATCTTACCGTATTAGATAGTTTATTTTGTTATTATCTAGCTAGTTTACTTTATCATCTTTCTATTCTCGTTCTTAGATAGTTTACTTTATTATTATTGTCTAGTTTATTAGTTTAGTTAGTTAGGCTTTCAATATTGTCATTTAAATATCGTTTTTAATTAGAATTTAGTTGTTGTTATTTGGATAAGAGGGTTTCCCCGATCGGGTATGTGACAACCCGATCGGGTAAGTCTTCTGTTCTGAGTTTTTCATTTGCGATTTACATATTTGTCATTTACATATCGTCATTTACATACTTGTCATTTTATTTTATGTTAATAGCTTATACAACCACCTCAAATGACTCGAACTTAAATGAAAATCAATCCATAGCAATTCATAGTTAACACGTACTCCCCGAGGATCGACACCCTACTTCCCTAATTACATTCCTTATGTTGTTAGCCTAAGTGCGGGTAATTATTTTTATATCGGGACCGCGACATAACCCGACCATCATTCCTACGTGAAACCTTTCCAATAGTCGTTTCTGCTTGGAACTCTTCCAACAGATAAATCTTCTATAAAACACAGCCAACTCGTGATTTAAAATCACTTTGATCAGTTTGGAAACTGAAGTCTGTGTAACCCTTACACGCAACTCATTTTAAACTCCAAACACATGAAATATATCTTTTAGTCCTTCGCAAGTACTAAGGATGTTCATTATGGCTATCAAGTGACTTTCACTTGGATTTGAATGCAAATGATTCATCATGCTCAAAGCATGTGAAATGTCGGATTGACTATACATCACAGCGTATATAATTGATCCCGCAGTGGAAGTAAAAGGAATCAATTATCATGTGTTTAACTTCCTTGAACTAGTCAAAGATCTTATCAATATAAGAATTTTGACTCAACGCTAATATCCTTTTAGATTTATCTCCATAAATCCAGATATCTAAAAGATGTATTCTACTTCTCCAAAATCTTCCATCATTTAAAATGATCAATATGTCTCCACATATAAGACTGATGAAAACCATATTACTCCCACTAAACTTCATGTATAAACATAATTCCTCGAGATATCGAGAAATATTTTATGACATGATTGACACACCAATTCCAACTCTTTAGTGCTTACTTAAGACATCCTCTTAAGCTTGCAAATTAACTTAGGATAGTTAGGATCTACGAACCCACAGGTGAATATAAAATATACTACCTCTTCTAGAATCGTATTCAAGAAGGTGGTTCTTGAGGTCCAATTGACATCATACTATTATGATATGCTGTAATCGCTAAGTATATTCGAATGGATCAAAGAATTAAGGTTGGTGCAAAATTCTTTGCCTACCAAGTTATCTTTGAAAACATTTTAATGTTCATCCATGCAAATTTCGATCTTAAAAATCAATTTACATTGAAGAGGTCGTACTTCTTCAAGTAAAATTTACCAGGTCATATACCTGACCATCACGCATGGAGTCCATTACGAATCGCATGACTCTAAGCCATAGCAAGAAATTGGGACTAGAAACAGTCTTTTATAAGTCACAGATTAGAATTCATCACTATTAAGGAGTGCTAAAATTCCACCTGACCTCCTAGGTTCGAAGAAACAACTACTGAACAAGCAATGAGGAAACTTTTTCCGGACCATATGCTCAGTTTGTGGCTCTTGCTCTTGAAACATTTTCTCCCACTCTGTCTTATCAAGAAATAATCGTATTTTTATTGAAAGACAGCATCACGAGTCACAAACGCTTTGTTCTCGTGGTCAATGTAGGATTATGGAGCACTTGTTTTATTCGGATAACTTATAAATTAGGTACGCTACCTATCCATATCGTATATGAAATAAAATCCGACTGTTTTAAATGTGCTTTGATATAGTGGGAAAAGAAATAGCAGACAAAAATATTAAGATCCCAAGGTTAGTCAAATGGCTCAGTTTGACTTGACAAAGACAAAACCATATCGTATAAGGTTTTGTTTCTCTATGAAACAACACCTTATCTCATAATGTGTGTTAGAGAAGTTAACTCGTGAAACTATTTCACAATACTTTTGGTGAAAATCAAAGTCATTTATAGTTACGATTTACTCGTAAGTCCTTGTCTAATACTCTTAGTGATTAACTACTTCACATTGAAGCTCTTTGAACTTTTCAAAGATTTCTTATAGCACCTCATTAAATAGAATCAAATATAACATCTACTTAAATCGTTGGTAAATAAAGTGAAATAGTCATAACCATCTCTGGTTGTGTTTGTTATTGGACCACGCATATTCTAATGTAATAGGGCCAATAACTCACTAGTTCGATTTCCTTTTAAATAAAAAGGGCACGAATCATCTTGCCTTGAATACAAGATTCGCACGCACCATAAGATTCAAAATCAGATGGTTTAGGGATAGTTGTCAATACTAGCCTCTTAATGTGCTACACAATCCAGAATTAAGATTAGATTAGGGTCACCAATTTTGAGTCTTTTACAATCTATATGACAAGTAATTACTAGTTTAGGTCAAGAATATAATTACCTTTGATTGGTATGGGATAACCATTGACCAAGTATAGGCATAAAAGATACAACGCTTGTTCTATTCACAAAAGTGAAACACTTGTGTCGTACACTAAAGTGGATACTATATTCTTTATTTAGAGGTCATGTACATAACAACGTTTATTAAATTACACCTCTAAATCCAAAACTAGATTGATCACATTATAACTTTTATATGTCTCTATAGAAATAAAACTACAATAGTTATATTTCCCTTGTAAGTCGACATTTAATCATGGTTAGTCGTCGCACGAATCATTATTATATGCATTGAATACATTGATGAAAACCATAATAGGTATCTAATACCCAAAAATTGCATTTAGCAAAATAAATGTCGATCATATAGATATTATGGGTGAAAATAGTACACCCAATTTCTAACTCTTTAGAAAACTTGGGGCAAATTCTTTTCTTGTGTCCTACACTGTAAAATAGAATCGTCAAAAGTTGGGTTCGACACCTTGCTTGGGTTTTGACTTTACTATTCAAAATAGACTTGCCTTTTTCCCTCGCCTTGTGCCAACATCGTGCCAACCTACTCTTGAACCTCGGTTTATTCTTAACAATTAAGAATATAAACATCCCTCTTAGAGCTCCCACTCACTTTTATGAATCTCTACCTAGACAAGTAGATTAGAATTATAATGAAGACTATTCTTCATTTCATTCATGGTTTTACCTTCAAAAAGGAAAAACCTTTCATAAAATGACTACGGTATTTGGTTATTCACGATTTCAAATAAATCGATTAACCTAGTCATCTCAACTGATTTGACCTCTTTTGAGGTAAGTCTCGATAAGGAGCATTATGACGACATACCAAAAATAAAAAAATATTTTTCGTTGGAGCGAAAAGATTGATGTACCATTGTTATGAGAAGACGTCACTAAAAATCAAAACGTTTTTGACTAAGTGTGACTTATTCATTTACTCTTCATAAGAGACATTTGCAATGGTGAATATGAGGATCAAAAGATAAAATTCATATTGTCTTTAGCTACGATGGTTTAAACGGAGATCGCAATCAAAATATTACCGTATAAAATAATGGAAACCCTTTCCACGATTGAACGGATTTACAAGTTCATAGAAGGATAAAATATTTGTCATTTGCGCGTATAAAATAAATCTCAACGAAAAATAAACATTCATTGCTTAAATATAATTTACTTGTAAAACAATTTTAAACAAGTCACTCATATAATGACCCCTCAAGAAATTATATAAGTGATTCCAAGACCCATCTTTAGACAAAAATAGTCATCGTATGCTACCTTTATCTAAAAATGATAAGTCAATACTTGACTAGTTCTACACTTAGAACTCTTGGTTGACGGATTTCAACTAAATCCATCTCCTAGTCCCAAGATAACGCTTATCTTGTTGAGTCCAATCCAATTTTGGCTTGTGATCGCATCACCCTACTTACCCGAGGTAAAAAGGGACCCACGAGCGTGGTAGCCCTAATGAACACGGGGTTCATAGGTGCTTCAATTAGTAAGGCTAAATCTCAATTTTTTAAGTTATGTGAGAGGTCTTTTCAATTTAGTTATTAATTCCCTATAAGCGAACTAAGTTGGTGAATTTTGAATAAGTTTGAATTGACAATCGAGAAATAAAAATGCATGTTGGCGATTTTGGCATGAGCGGAAAACATAAAGCAAGCAAATAATAAATCCTAGTATGACCACCTAGCTAATCTAATTAACTAGAAGATTACAAAATCGGAAACCAACTCCTTGGCCCCTTGCCTCTTCATTGAACATACTTCAAAAAGGCACCGTCTTTTGGAACACCGACTTCGGGAATCTCCGTCTTCATAATAATTAATTACAAAAAGATACAAATAAAATTCCTATTATACATTTGATCTAAAAATGAAATTAAATCATTAAAAATGGCGATACGAGATCACAAATAAAATTACAACCGAATCGGTATTCCCTTACATTACGGGTAATACCGATTAAAATAATCTAGGCCATACTAGGTACAACTTGCATTAAAAATTAAATAAATGACATTCATTAATTCAACAATAACAACATAACTAAAAAATGTTGTAAAACTCATGCCAAAATCGCCCTTAATACTTATCATGTTCATTCTAGCTCGGTTTTATGGATTTTATCGATTTTTAACCATTAAAAAATTAATAATCAACACTTAAATCGTATTTAAGCTCAAACTAATTATCTAAACTGATTTAGAACTCAAAATTAGTCCCCACTAACTTTGTTTGTATTTAATTAGTTCGAATTGATCGTATTTGCTAAATATAGAGGTTTAATCATAACATTTATGAAATAAACCCAAAATTAAATATAAAACTCATAAAATTTGAAAGCAAAAATTTTATACATTCTGGAACATTTCCAGGATCTCTAAAAACCAGAAAATTTTGCCCAAACAATTTGAATAAATTTTATGAACAAATAACTTAATATTCAACGGTTTTATCAAATAAAAACCATTAAATATAGTAAAATAGTAAAAAAAATTATAAACTTTTACCAAGATGATATAAATTCGATTATAAAATGTACCAAAAATTTCCAAGACCAGAAAAAGACGTTTCAATGTTATGATCATAATAATCTCACTTTATTGACTTTTATCTTATAAAAATCAATAATCATGCAAAACTTAATTAAAAGTTACGAAATTTTACATACAGTATTTACAACATGCATGTGAGATTATATAAAAAATTCATGGCCAGAATCAACATGAAACTAATTTTAGTTAACTTTTAACATAAAACATGCATATTAACATGATTTAAAGGCCATAAATCAAAATAAATAGAAAATTAATCCCTAAAACCACCACATATGACCGCAACCATTTTGAGGCCAGTAGGTATGCATGCAAATCAAAAATTTCGTGCAAACCAATTTTTAACACAAATTTTCAATTTTACCCAAGTTATCGTATAACTCGATTTTAATGCTTAAAATCAACATGCATGTAACAATTGAGCTCTGATACCACATGTAAGTCCTAGACCTCTAATTAGACTCCTCTAATTATTTCATTAAATTACATTAACTTAATGATTTAGGATCTAGTTATCATGCATGTAAATATAAAAGCATAAAAGAAAAGATAAGACGAAAACATCCTTACATTGGGTATTTTCGGTTCAATATGGGCACAATAAGAACTCCTTCTTATTGTTCTTGAGCATGAAATTAATGGATGATCCTCCATAAAAAAACCTCCAAAGTAGAAGGCCTCCTTCTTGTTGCACCCAAGATTAAACCCAAATAATCTTACCTTATTTTCAACTAGATAATAAGTAAGACATAATACTACTAATATTATTATATTACTACTCTAGTAATACTAAGAGAATATTAGTATTTTTGAGAGTTGTAGAGAGAAGAGGTTTTAGTGAGAAGAAACAAAATAAGCATGAAATGAACAACAAGTAAAATGAACAACCAAAATGCTCTTATATAGAGCAAATGGCCGGTCATAGTACTCAAGATAGCTCTTATTTTTGCTCAAAATAATCACATGCATAATGGTAGTGTGTAAGGGTGGTTATGATGATTAAAGTATGGAAGACATGTCACTATCAAATAGTTGATTGTGTGTTAGAAAGGAATAACACCCAAGCTTCTTCTATGTGCTCAAAACCGGTCCATTATGCCCTATAATGGTCCGTTTTGATTTTTGATATTTGTCCCACAAATACTTATTAATCATATGCTTAATTATCTAGTATAATTAAGTGTTAATTTGATCACAAAACAATTATATGACTTAAATATATATACTTAACTTTTAAGTGATATTTTACCATTATATCAATATATAATGGATCCCACAATGCCCTAGTTAATTTATTTTACAACTCCTTGTAAATATAATTAACTAATTACATCTACCTCAAAATATATGCATAACCTCAACTAATTTAATGAATTAACGATTAATCATTAAATTAAATCTTATTTAATCGTATTAAAATAAGACGTAAAATTTATTCAGTCAGTTATCGTATAATTGACTAATAAACTTAAGTGGAATGAGTTCCTAACTCAATTTCCAAGAAATAACTCTCGTAACTAAACGTACATATCAAATATATGTAATGCCCTAATTAAACTGTATCGTATACAAAAAATTAGTATTCTATTTGGGTCTCATCCTATAGGTGTGACCTAAAGGGATCAGTTGATTACCGCCGTCATACGACAATAACGTCAAACTCTAGT
This sequence comes from Heliosperma pusillum, assembly GCA_022085475.1. Taxonomy (NCBI): domain Eukaryota; kingdom Viridiplantae; phylum Streptophyta; class Magnoliopsida; order Caryophyllales; family Caryophyllaceae; genus Heliosperma; species Heliosperma pusillum. Next base: position 10,533 of record JAIUZE010021631.1, on the reverse strand, counting down.
CAGCCAAGCGTTACCGATTTACGTTAATCAACTGACGTGGAGTATCAAAATATAATAATCATGCCACGTATATTCCAAATGAGATTTATTATATAAATGCACTATTGTGGAGGACACTTACTCCAACACATAGTGTTCCTAGAGTCGATTCTTTTGACTATCGACTGTCTCTTGAGATTAAGGCAGTTTTTGGGTGACTTTGGTTTATTTCTCATGGTCGACCGTAACAGGAGGCTAAGCAGATTTTTACTGGGTCATTTCATACTGTGCTTGTATCTGCAGGATTGGAGTTGAAGAAAATATCCAACCTTTATCAGGTGTTGTTATTTCTCAGGGCCACTCGAGGAGTTGTAACTGAAATGCATGCCCATGCTCGAATAATGATTCGTTTATCAGTTAAGTTACTCTCTAGTCGGGAAAACCACTCTTGATATAGATCACTTGTAAAATACGACTTTTGTGAATACGGACTTTGCAAATTGTTTTACATTGAGTGGGAGAAATTTTGGATATGAGAATCGGTTATCGCACATACACTTGTAAGGACAAGTGGGAGATTGTTGGAGCTAGTGTCCTCCACAGTTAGTGTGATAACGTGTATAAATCTCTTACAGGTTCACAGGGTATACTTAGTATTCTTATCAGTTGATTAACGTTTATCGATAACGGTTGGCTTGCTAGAAGTTTGACGTTATTGTCATTTTAATGGCGGTGATCAACTGGTCCCTAAAAGTCACACCTAAAGGATGTGTTTGAGAGATATGATTATATGAAAAATATAATCATATTGATGCCTTATATGACTAAAAGGTTAGTCGATATATATGACTAAAAGGTTAGTCATTGTAATGATGATACGATTATTTAATACGATTAAATAATACTAGCTGAGACGAATTAAATGTTAATTCGTAATTGAATATAAACTGTTATATCTAATTAATGTATATAATGTAATTATTTAATACGATTAAATAATGTAAGCTTAAACGAATTAAATGTTAATTCGTAATTAAATATAAACTGTTGTATTTAATTAGCAAATTATAAATATACGATATTTATAATTGACGTATATATTATACGATATTGTCATAATTAATGATGTCAGACCGGTATTAATAAATCGACTACAAAATATTGTATGGACTTATTAATATGTGACAAATGACAATAATAATACATACACATATTATACATTAAATAAATAAAAGAGGGAAGACTCCTATCTTGACTCCACTTCCTAAAACAAGTATAAGAAAAAGAGCGAAGACTCCTCCCTCTACTCTACTACTAGTTGGACGGTCCAAATAGGAGAGGAGGAGAGTTTTATATAAACTCTTCTTCTCTACTTTCTGATCATCACAATTACTTTCACAAAAATTAGCAGTAATTTTTATTCATTCTAGCACAAGCAAAGACATTTCTCAGAACATCTTGGGTGCAACGATTAGGAGAATATCGATCTCGATATTTGTTCTTAGGCCATATTGCTAGGACCAAAGGTTGATTCTAATCTTTATGCTTTTCGTTTATGACTCGCATTTCATATATTATAATTTCGTTATAATCCTTAAATTTCATGTTGAAATATACCGATATTTCCCACAGTAGCTTAGGGGTCTAGCTTTTGGTGATAATTATGTTGTCTAATCTTAATTAGAACAACTAATAATACATAAAACCTACCCTAACACCCTACCAACCGGTTTTTCCATGTAAAATTGAGTCCATTTTATTTTTTGTGATTTTTTCATTTGTCACATATGTGACATGTGACATGTAACATGTAATTTTGCTTATAAATGTGCATTAAACTAATTTAAATGCAATTTCATAACAAATAAACTAGACTTAACATTTTAATTCACATTTTATAATTACATGTAAATAAAATTGGTCATCTCATATTTGGTTAACATAATCTACAACAATTTGTAATTATAACTGACCAATTTTGCTTATCTCAAATGTTTCATAAACATAATGCATTCTTAGTAATACAACAATTTAAGTTAATAAAATGAATCTTATTTAATCATATTAAAATAAGATATCATTCTCACTTACAATATAAACTTAGTTCAATTTAAGGGATTAATTAATCTGTATCGCTATACAATTAATTAATGTACTTTATTAGGGGATTGTTCTTTAGCTGTGACCTCAAGGGATCAACTGATCACCACCGTCATACGACAGTAATGTCAAACTCAAGTGAACCAATCCTTACCGATTAATGTTGACCAGGTGACTATAATATTCATCATCCCTTACCGAGACAAGTGTGCGTCACCAATTCTCTTGTCCTATTACAATCTCCCACTCAATGCAAGGCGTCTTACAGGTCGTACTTGCATTTGATTATATCAAGAGTGGTTTCCTCGATCTGGAGAGTAACTCTCTGGCCGGAATTATCTACCATAGATACCTTCCGAGCGTGGCCACACATTTTCAGCTTACTCCTCCTCGAGTGGCCTTGAGATTTTAAAAAAACCCTGACAAAAGATGGACAATTCTTATCGCACTATTCTCTTTGCATAGGCACAGCTCATCATGACTCAAAAGATGCCCATTTGACCCCAGTTACGAAAGTCTTAGAGCATAAATCAAAGTCACTCTGAAATTGTGCGACCTTAGGCGAACTGTGTTTAGTCAAAGAATTGACTAAAAAAGAATACTATAGTAGCTCTTGCCACGAGCAGGCTAAAAGAATTGCCAGAACTCTATAAGCGGTCACTGTCCTACAGATTGCCCCTTACAGTCTGTATATGTGATCGATTGGTCATACCTTATGACCCTATGGCACTTGAACTTGCCATCAATCGCATCACACTCTAGTCACTTGGAGACGTCACCATATATAAGCAACTAGGGGCCAATGCTATGTTAATCTAGTCCACTTTAATGGGGTTCAAAACTGTCTCTACAACCCATTTGGATATAACAAAGCACAAAAACAAGTTTTAGAAAACCAAACGAGAAATGTGATTATCATATATGAACAATAATCACAATGTTATTGCTTCACATCATATAATCTAAAGTTTATTTCGTCCATGACAATTCATGACGATCTTATTAAATGCAATAAAGGCTTGGGTAGTGAATATACCATGTATTCATTTATTCCAACCTTGTGAATTGCTTTTTCCTTACATCCAACGTTATTCCTAACATGAATTCATCTACGTACATGTCTAGATCTATATCTAGTGTTGGGCTTTTTAATTCAAAAGATGCTACCTCTCGTTATCATGATAACTGATAGCTATTTAGGTGAAAGGATCTACCATTAGTTCTTTGTAAGCCACCTTATCCTCATCACAGTACTAGGTCTCTATTTGTAGAATTTATAATGATTGACTCTTCAATCATCCTTTTAGTTATTCGCTCCTTGTATAACAAAGGTACGCCTAGGATTCAGATAAATCCTTATAGTTTGAAAATTTTTGTTTGTGTAACCGTTACCACATATGCAAATTTTCTCTACTAAACACAAGAATGAATCCCTAGTTCTCCTTGAGAACCCTATGGATGTTCTTGTAGGCTATCCAATGACACTTATGTGGATTCATTTGTTATAGGCTTATCATGCTTTCAGCATACAATTTATTTAGGTACGTGCATGTAATGGCATACATGATTTGCCTAATGGCGGAAACATTAGTACTCATGTGTTCAACAACTCTTAGGTTCAGTGGATGACTATGACCTATAGTGATCCTACTTTCATCAACATGAATAACCTATTTAACTTGTTGAAATAAATAAAGGATCTTATCGATATACGACATTTTCTAAATGCCAAGCTAAAATCTTCTATTTCACATTAGATTTTGATTTTAGTATACATGTTGCCCTATTTCATCCAGCATTAAAATCCAACCACTCATTTCAAAAATAATATGAATACGTCACAGTGATTCGTCATTTACGTGGAAAACAATTTCTCCAACTGAACTTCATGTCATTACATGATTACTTTTAGCTCCTACTTAACTTCATGTCTATACATGACTTTACAACAATTCGAGTGAAACTCTTCTTAGATCTCATAATAGAAAAGATCATCATAACCTCTAGGTAGATACCTTAGGTTTGTGTCATTTACACATCCTATTCCAAATCCCTATTTGGACATGTAGTTTTGTTGTGTATCTTGTACACACCTACTATGAGGTATTTAAGTGATGATATGGATCTAAGCATAGTTACGCATTAACTTAGTTTTTGCAGACATTTTGATGTCCATCCATGCAACTATAATTGGACACCTCTAAATAAAACATCTTCATGACTATAGAATGATTTATCATTGGACAACTCCAAATACATCATTCCTTTGCATAGATTCCATTTAGTTTCATAAGTTTCTTACTTTAGAAAATCGAATTTTAAAATTTCTAGGTACTTCCACTTCATAGATCATAATCTTATTATTTCAAGAACATTTCCTTTTGGTCTCGTCACTAGTCTAAGGATTTATGTAACACCCGGAAATGTACCCTATTTTCTAGTGAAAATATTTTACGGATACTTTTAAGCAAATTTAAGTTTTAATTTAGAATTTAAAGTTTCGAGTCGAATTTAGAATTTCCGAGTTCGTATTTGGAATTTCAGCGAGATTCCATGAGAATCCCGTCTTAAGGCGAGTTTCACTTTTCTTGACTTTTGAGTCGTCTTTGACTTTTCTTGACTTTTGAGTCGTCTTTGACTTTTCTTGACTTTTGAGTCGTCTTTGACTTTTCTTGACTTTTGAGTCGTCTTTGACTTTCGTTGACTTTTCCGACTCACCCTTTACTTATACTCCCTCATACTCCTTAACCTATTTTCATTCAACACAAACACCAAAAACCCTTTCTTCTTCCTTAAGCAAAATCAAAACTTGCCTCCCTCTTGATTTCGATCTTATAATTCGCATAGATCATTCGTTCTTTGACGGAATTCACGTAAGTTCGTCTTATTCTTCCCCTCTTAGCTTCCTCTATCCGTATTGGTAATAAAATTACCGTCTTTCTCGCTTTTTAAATTATCCGTCTTTCTCAAGGTGAAGTATATTCATCTTATATTGCCTAATTGTAGGTGGAGACTACTAGGAAGGCTTAGTAATCGATTAAAGACGCGTAAAGGTAACGGTGAAGGGTTACTCGGTATCATTTACGTGTTTTGCATGCTTTATATGATTAGAAATCGTATTTAGAATACGATTAGAAGCTTAGGAATCATGTTATGATTTATGATTGTGGTTATTTGATGATTGTTGATAATAAATATTGATTGTTGATAATTATTAGAAGGGAATTAGGAGAATTTAAAATGATAGAAATGGTGGTTGTGGTTCTCGGGTAGAAGGGTGCTCCTGGCCGAAGGACCGGCAGCCGGTTCAGTGCCCGGCTGGCATTTCACTGCTCCGACCCTTTTTCGTAGAATGATCATATCTCCTTCGTTACTTGCTTGTTTTGGGCTTGTGACCACTCGTTGGAATCGTAAGCGGATAAGCTATCACCTCGATTTAGAATTTCTGCATTCCCATTTCTATAACTCTAGTTATGACCATTTTAAGTGGACCCTTGTTTTAGTTAGTTTCCAAACTTGGTTTTTGTGGGTAGTTGTGCTCCGAGCCGGGGTACCGGCCGCCTCCCTCCACCCCGGCCTGGAACACGGCTGTGTTTTCTTCTTGAAATTTCTAAATCTCATAATTTATAATAGTTCGCATGATTCGTTTATCGTATAATTTTACGTAGTGACTTATAATATTCATGTTTTGGATATATGATATTTCATTCGCTTGTATCACATGTTTTGTGACGGTTTTTGCTATGTCCCACTTTGAGTCGGTTTTTACAAATGTTACGGTTTGAGCACTATTTTGTCTTGTGCTTTGTACTCTCATTCCCTTGGCTACCTTCCCGTTCGTAAGGCTGGAATGTCGGAACGGAGAGGTATCCTACTGCTTAAATGCATGTGTTAGTGGGCATACGACGACGTTGTTGGGAGTTGAACGCTATGCGTTGATCGACCCGGCCGTCAAATGTTGTGTACTTGCGAGGTGGTGTTATTTGCATGTAGCGTACCGCTTGTTATGAGGCTTGAGCTCTTTTCTGCCTCTTTCGTGAATTGATCTACCGAATTTGGGGTACTCGGCATATATTGTAAGACCGAGTCTTGGATGCGAAACGTTTATCGCATGTCGAATCGGAACACGTTTATTCCGAGAGTCTGGCCAGGTTTAGACTAGGACCGTATTATTATCGTCGTGCTACCAGGAGGAAATTAGTCTACATAGGCGAAATGTAAGCATCGTGTATGCGTTCAGGGAAATGTGATCCGTGGATGCCTGTTAATCATACTTGCCATGTACACGGTGCTAGTGCGTTTCATTTAACGTGAGAGATGTCGTCTTTGTGTCGTTGTCTTGAATGCGTGATTTCATGATAATTGTTCATGTCATTGCATGATTGGACACCGTCAATGTCTTGGTTCGTGAATGGATGATAATATGTTGGATTTATTGTGATCATCGCATGACTTGACTTGGTTTGTCTGTCGAGTCTCAATCTTATCAATCTTATACCGTTAACGGTGAGATGCAAGCCCTAGTGAGCGTATTCGGTTGCCTAAGAGTGTCTTCCCCGAGTCTTTCAATAACATGATGGTTACGGATTTGATTTCCACATGATCTTATCATTATATATATGATTGACTATCTATTCTTATTGTAACTCACATGTATATCTATATATGCATGATTTTACTTTGGTATTTCCTTATATGTACGTTTAATGTGATATGGCTGGGAGAACCCGGAGTTACTCCCCACTGACTGTGGCGTTTATGTTTTTCATGAATGAACAGGTTTGCTTGCATGGATGACTTTTTGGCTTGAATATTTTGGGGTTCGGGTGTGAGCTAGCGGGCGTTGTCCCTGGAAGTTTCACCTCTAGACGATTTTAGCTTGTTTGCTAAACACTTGTTCTTTGCTAACATTTTAAGAGACCCCGTCTCTTTGTTATTTTCCGCACTTAGTTTGTAATATTTTGACACTCCTCGTTTTATTTAACTTGCATGTATAAAAGTTTTTAAAACTTCACATTTCCGCTATATAATTCACATGCTTGTATGTTTTATATTTCCGCATTCGCGAGGGTTGTCACAGTTGGTATCAGAGCTTTATCGCTCCCGACGCACACACGTGAACCCTAAACTTAAATTACTTGACCTTGAAATAATAAATGAGAGATGGGTAGAACTTAAGGACTTTATTTGGTAGTCTTGGTGTACTTGATGTTGTTAGGTTCTAACTTGTTTGTTGATTGTGTTGAGTGATGTATGTTTGTTTGTATCTACCGTCCTTATTATATTATGCTCTCTTCCTTCTAGCTAGGTGCTTCTTTCTCTTCCAACTTGTTTGCCTCTTGGAAATTACTCTTGATAGTTCCTCCATCTTACCATTGGTATCCTTACCTTCCTCATGTAACATTTTTATGGATGTCATACCCTTTTGTTTGTGGTATATTGTACTTGATCGGAAGAGCTTTGAACTTTGTGGAATATTAGTGTTGGTTAGAATGAATTTGTGATTTGAGGAAAATGGTGTTGATCTAAATTCACCCTATAATGGTGATTGGTTGTATCTCTAAGGAAAGATAGTAAGATAAGTTTGATGATTTTAATGCTTGATGCTTGTCATGACTTGTGTGTAGATAGTTCATGGTATTTGATGGTGTAAGGTTGAATGAGTTGGCTAGAACTTCTTAACCCATTAGTGATTTAATCTTTTGAGCTTAGGAGTTTAGTAATATTAGAGTTTCTTGAGGATCATATCTAAATTGGAGCTAGTTGTTCTAAGTAAGAATATTTGGATGATACCTTGAGGTGTAAAATGCTTTTGAGACTAAGTGACGTCTTGTGGTTTCCTATTGTGTGTTTGTGAGTATAGGCTTGGTGGAAAAGCTTTTGGCAATAGTTCTTGGATTTAAAGATATGATCTTATCTTATGGCATCTGAGATTCGTTTGATGTAGTAAGGTTTCGTTGTAAGTTGAACCATATTACGTGAGAATTATGATGTGAGTTATGATGGAAATACCTTGGGATGTTAATGATGATGTTTGACTTGAGGTCGTACTTTGTTAATAATGAACTCGTGGGCTATATGATGTTGATAATGACGTTTTGTTCGGTGTTCTACTTTGTGGCCTTAGGAGTTGAAAAGAGATTAGGATGGAGAATTCCTTATTGGTTCTTTGGTTTTTGAAACCTTTGGGAATGTGTCAAATTATGGAGTTGAGAGAATGTTACTATGCTTGAGTTGCAATTCCGCAATCGGGAATCCGTGTTATATGAAAGGGTGGATGAATTGGGTTGTAATCTATTTGTTAAATCTAGGTGTACCTTACTCCGATGATTTGTGGTACGATGGTCCCTTGTAAGAGACCTTTGTTATTGGGATGAGTTGCTTTACTATCACCCTAAGTCTGAAAGGAGAAATTTTGTGGATTAAACCTTAAACCTTTACTCATGCCATCATTTCTTTTCATTTCCATTCTTGAATGTTTTTGTCAAGATTGATCTTTAAGAAATCGCATGCTCGTATCTTACTTCTTACTCAGATATCTTCATAACTCTACTATCTGCTTTGCCTCTTCCTCAATCTCGTTTTCCTTTTTCGCCTTAGCCTTTTTCATCTTATCGTAGTCTTTAGTGACGCTTCCTAATGTTCCTTGTATCATGTTCTTTTATCCCTACTCTCTTGAGAGGTAGTTTTTCTTATTAGCTAACGTAAGGGTTAGTAGGTGTGTTTTGAAGAAGTTTCGAATATGGTACCTAACCGTCCTATTAAACTAGTTTCATGTTTAGATGATTATAAGGATTTGAGGATAAACTTAGGATGAAACTCTCCTAGTGGTTTTAGACTATGAAAGCTTAATGTTGCAATATCATTTTGAGGATCGAAATAAGCATAATGATAGTTGGTAGTTGTGGTTAAGAATTTTAGTGATTCTTTAAGTGTTACTTGGGAAATTGTGGTCTTTAAAATGTTGGACCCTAACGGGAATAATTACCTTGTGGAATTTGGATTGGATGACCAAACTTGAGGAATATGGTCATAAGTGATAACCGATGTATTGGGAGTTTGAAAGAACTAAATAAATTGAGGTACGGTCGCATTGCTCTACGATTGGCAAAAGTTAAGTGAAATGAGATTGTGTGACTAATCTCTTTTGAGGATTTGTGTTTTAACTTTTGAATATGAGAAGGTTCATTGTTGATAATTTAGGGTAATGAATTTTGGAATAAATTGGATCAAAGGATTTCATGGTAAGTCTCTTTTACCTTGTGGTTGTTAGCGGTCTTGTTTCCCTAATTATAAATATTTTGATGATGGTTTCCAATAAGAGTTTTGATGGAGCTAAGAAGATTAGAATTCGTAATGAATCTTTTATGTGGATTGTTAGTGGTGGTGTCTACCGTGCCGATGGACCTTAGAAGATTCTAATTGAATTGGAATAATTGGGAGTTGTTACTCGAAGTGTCATGATTATGAAATATTTTGGTAAGAATCTGATGATTGAAAATGTTGAGGATATATTGCACTCTCTTGAGGACTAGATTCTGGTGCAGTTAGTGTTGTCGAGGTGCGATCGACATTTGAATTGTCATAGATGGAAGATAGTTTTGTGATTCATTCCTCTCTTTTCCCTCAAATTGATCCTTACTCAATCCGCTACTTTTCAATCCTTCCCTTTTTGATCCTTTTTACTCGTTGGACGTATCTCTTAGTATCTCGATTCGTGTTTTCGATGTTCGAGTTGCTCTATGTACGTGTAATGTCTTGTTATTTGATTTTATCTTTGATAAAACTTTCAAATTTCCATATTATATTTCTAATTTAACGTTTTAAAGAAGTTTTAAAGATGGTTTGTGTACCCTCTTTTTGGAGAAAATGGATTTCTTTTGCTTTTATATTTGGATTTTGCGTTTGGTTGGATGTTTGCACTTGTTATTGGAGACGTCTGATAACTAGTCCTGCACTTACTAAAGTTGTTTTGAATTTCGATTTCACTATTTCGACTGCTTTTTGGATAGAGTTCTCGTTCGCGACGAGCATTCTTGAGATCCGTAAGTAAAGTTTCACACTTATGAAAAATTTCCTTAAAACCGTTTTCGAGAAGAACCTCATTTCATAAATGTTTTCCCTTGTAAAAGCTTTCGTGTTGATTTTGTTAACCGATTCTTGTCCTTGATACTTTTGTTTTCTACTCTCAAGTTTCGAGGACGAAACTTTTTAAAAGGAGGGGTGATTGTAACACCCGGAAATGTACCCTATTTTTCTAGTAGAAATATTTTACGAAATCTTTTCAGCGAATTTAAGTTTTAATTTAGAAATTAAAGTTTCGAGTCGAATTTAGAATTTCCGAGTTCGTATTTGGAATTTCTGCGAGATTCCATGAAAATCCCGTCTTAAGACGAGTTTGACTTTTCTTGACTTTTGAGTCGGGTTTGACTTTCTTGACTTTTAAACCGTCTT